>UCOJ01000430.1:0-106523 GCA_900474305.1 Cecidostiba fungosa | reverse complement strand
TTTGGCAGTTACTAGTTAAGAATACTCGATCTATGAACTGCCAAAGAACTAGGATAAAAAGCGTTACATCTTGTAACAAAAACTGACAAAGAAAACTACTAAGTTCTTAGTTTGATAACCTCAGAACTTCCAAGTAACTAAGATTCCATTTCTACCAGGGCTACTTCAATGTTGTAGCTGGTCAGCTAGACGAATATAATTGAACGACACGACAAAGCCAAAATAAGCCTTTCGGCGCCCAACGACCGAGTAAAACACTAGCTCGTTAAGATGACGCAATGCAGCGGCTAGGGAAAACTAGCGCATAATCGTGAAAAATGACCACAGAGCGCCGCACAGCAGAGTCGTCGAAATTCCCGGTCTCACACGTGCAGATCTGCTCCATTAACATAAATCAGCCGAAGAAGCACAGCCCTGTATACATACTGAAGCGCACAAAGCACCGGCGAATCCAGAGTGTCTGACAATGGGGCTTTTTCCAACAGCAAAGAGCAAAGAGCCCGCGACCCATTTTTTCGCCTCCCGCTGCTCTCCGGCTCCGATGCACTGTGTAAATGGTAATACAGCTCTCACGTGCATGCGACTCACGTAGCCTAGAATTGCGTAGCGTGCGTCGATGCAAAAAGCTAGATGAGAGATTCATTGCCGGCATGTACTTTTATTATACTCGTATAGTATACATGCGAGCTATAGCCGAGGCACGTGCGCGCTGGTATGTGTTCTCTGTGCGAAAATTCAGCGAATGAATGGATGTATTGTTGCGGGTGTGGCATATAGATATTTGGAGAGAAAAGGGGTGTAAGCTCCGAGGAGGAAAATATATAAATGGTTCGAGGTCGGTAATAACGGGCGTGTGCACTGGCTTAAATCCTATACCTATAGTGTGACATTTTTTTGCGCTTTGAGAGCAAAATCAAGCTGCGACAACGTTTTGTATGGTACATAGAGAATTTAGTATGTATTATTACTTGGTTCTTTCTCGACAGTCATCAAAAGGAATTTTATGCAAGGAATTTATTCGGATCGAGGGTCACAGTAGAAATTTTGTCTGTATTACGAAACTGCAGCTAGGAAACGTCATTCGAGGACGTAGTGCGTTCAATCAGCGCTGCCTTTGATAAAAAAAAAGTAGGGGACTAGAGCAAAGCTGGTGGCTGCAATTGTCTTTGCTATTGTAGCATCGCGAGTATGTATCCGCGATCCTGCTTTCCACGCGTAATAAAACAAGCCTGTCAAAACAATAGCTCAACTTTTCAATCACTCGCAGTACCTATAGTGTAGGTCATTCAGTAGTAGCGCTTCTATGCTTACCGAAACAACGCCTCGACCAGAGATTAAACCTGCGAGGTTAAGAGCGCCTGCTTGGCGGCGAACTCATGCGCGCATATTCCCCCTATTTTCATACTTCAATTTATCTTCTCGCGCGACTGTCCTCTCTCGGTCGCGTTCTTCTTTTAAATCTTGCTCTCCCTGCTGTGCCGCCTGGCTTTTTTCACGCCCGGAAAGCAGCTTTTCAGCCGGGGCGCGGATGTGCTCATTTTTATTTTTTTTTTGCGCACGCTACGATATGGAAATAAAGTAATTAAAGTGAAAGCAAGCCGCTCTGGGCAGTACAGCCCGTCTGGCGCGCTGCGGTGTATAGGCTTTGCCGCGTTCTCGCATTCAGACGTGCGCGCACGCGTGCAGCGCATCCAACGGCACGCAATTAAATTCGGCTTACGCCTCTCCGGTTCTCTCTTTGGCTTTTGTCTGTCTCTCTCGCGCGCACGCCCTCTCTTCTCCTTTCGCTTGCCTGGCTTTTTCCGTTTTATTGCGCGCGTGCCCCTTTTGTGCACTTCATTCTTCGAGTCAACTCGTCTCTGCGCGAGCTGCGGTGACGGCAACCGAGGCGAGAGCGTCAACGAATAGAGAAAGGCTGCTGCCCGGGAGTAGCTCTCGCTCGGATGCTCTGATTGAGTCGTCGCGCAGCTTGTGCGTTTGTGTGACTTTCGTGAGACGTTATTGCACTTTCGAGACCGGGCTCGAGACTATTGTGCCGGCGACGATTATACCGAGTCTCCCTCGGCGTATATAGCTACCCCGTCTGCACGAGAGACTATTTTAAAAATAGTTTTGTAAAATGAAAAAATGTAATCATGCATGCAGATAAATAATTATTAGGTGAATCCATAAAAAACGCGTTCTGCTTGTAGTGATTCATTACAGAGCGTTTAAAATTATACTTTCTATTTGTTTTTTGAAAGCAAATACGATTATGCAAACAAATATTTCAGAATATGCTCCTGTTCTTGCAGCCACAATGTGCGCGAGTGTAGATGAAAATGAAACGCTATAGTAAAAGCTTGTACAATGGCATTGGCAAAGCGCATTAAACAACGCCGACCTAAAGCAATAACTTCATAATGAACTTAATTAACAATATGTTATGCCGTTTATTAGATCGCAAATAATCAGTTTGAATTTCGGACATTTCAGAATCGACGACGAATTATTAGAGTTTTGATCATTCCAAAATTTAGGTAACCTATTATCAGTCCTGTTAATCCTTAACGAGATAAACAATCGTAGCTATGGTGAGATTTCTAAAATACTTACATAAAGGTCACTAATGAACCAATTTTACGCATGAAACATTTAATTTTGAAGCATCAAACTTCTAATGCTGCTAATGCGCTAAAAATTAGTCAAGCTCATTGGTAGATTAATCGCCATTCCAGTCAGCGGCCGATAATACCTTTTTTAATATCCGACGAGCAGTGGCTCGACCCGGCGGCGGACAGTAGCGCCAGCGTTGCAAATACCCGCGTTCGTTATTTCGCCGTAGGCTAGCCCGGGAAAATAGGAAGTTGAACGACTCCCCAGCTACTCTCGAACAGGGACAAATGGTTATTAAAATGCAAAGCGCGCTGCCCTGGATCAAAGGCCTACCGTCAAGGATCAAACAAAAGCGCATTCGATACTCTCGTCCTTCGTTGACACCAACTTGGTTCAGGCCGTTGTGTTTGATCTAATAGATGGATTGATGCGAGTGCTGCTGTTGCTGCGTTGTTCTGAACTCGGTATTGATATACGATAATTTTGCCGGGAAAATTAGATTAATTAATAGGCGGGGCACCGAACTATACGGCGTGGGTGCGGAAACTTCGTTGATTATCAATTGTTTCGAGTGTATAAATATATGGAGGGATACAAGCGATATGGCGCGTACAACTGATAGATAAATTTCATAGACAAAAATAGGCTTCCTTTTTAGGTTTGTATTTTTAGATTTTTCCATTTGCATCATTCTATTTTTCAATGTGCATCAATTATTATCTACTTTTCTTTTTTTCTTACTTGGCTGACTATAATTGACCTTTTCTACTGATGCTCCACAGAATTGTAGTTTTAGTTTATTTCTATTGGCTATTGCTATAAGCCGATTTATATTATTTTCTTTTTTATTGTAATCATTTTTTTGTTGTTAACTATTGTTTCAATATCCTTTAAAAATACTGAGGGTACCCCCTTTTTATTTACATGATGGGGATTAGCAAATGTCACTGGCAAGGGATTATATACCCCAATCCCGCTAATATTTGTATAACATACGGAGCTAACAGTAAATAATGAAGAAAGTTATAATCCTAGATTAACATCAATAAAAAGTAATGTAATATATTCGGGGAACTGCGTGTGCACACGTACTTCATTATGTACTGCAGCTGCATAAAATTCTCTTATGCAAATAACAAATTCTACGATCATAAAGCAAGTTTTAATGCAACGAATTTTTTGCAAATAAATTGGTGTGTCGACAATTTATTTGAATTCCTCCAGATGTACCGAATAACTGAATATTTAGGACGCCGTAGAGCGAATCTCGACTCAATATCTAAGAAGTTGTCGGCAAGTAGCTCAAAGCAGCGCCAAAAAGAAAAATGCTCGACAAACAATCAAACAACAAAATCGACGCTTCGCGGCTCTCCCGACGATCCCCATCTCGCGCCATTTCGCAATCCATTTATCTCGGCGTCGTCGTGGTCCACGAGACGCACAGAGAAAGAGAGAGAGAGAGCCGGGCACACGTCGCGCCAGCAGTTCCTCCGGACCTTAGCCTTTCCAAGCACGAAGCCGGGGCACTGCACACGAAAACATCCCGCCGAGACGACCGGGCTACAGACGCTCTCTTCTCTAGCTCGCTCGCGGAATGACAGGAAGTGGAAGGATATTAGCCTGGATGTCAGCCGACGCTGGGATGGCGAATTCGCGCCAAGCGTCCCAGGAATGACGGCAGCTACGCGTTGGCCTTCCGACTCGTCTTCTCCAGCTATCTTTCTTTCTCTCTTTCTCTTTTCCTCTATTCGTGCGCTCGCTTCACTGTCTTTCTCCTCGTCTTTTTGCCTCAGCGACGCGTTTGGTCTATTTTGCTAGCTCGGGAAGACTCCGGGCCGTTAACGTTGTGTGCATCCAACGCGTTCAGCTTTCGATCTCGCGCGCGACTTTTCGCTTGTAATGCGCGATTTCAATTTCACGCGCACCGAGAGGAGACAAATGATCCAACGACGAGCTCTGTCGTCGACGAATCGAGTGCGAGGAGAGGGGGAGAGGAGTGCTTTTTTGCTATTTCGATGCGCGAAAAATGAACGAGCCGTCGGAGTTTACTTTGGAGATTGATGCTTTTTTCTGAAGCGATGAACATCGATCGAACGGGCATTTGTCACTTTTTTCGAGCTCCTCTTTGCGATCCATGTTTGAAAGTTTTTTTTTAGCAATTGATGTAACAGTGAGATACAACATTGCTTCCATCAATCAAAGAACACAGGTTTTATCGTTCACTAAAAGTAGGCTCTTCGAGCTGGATGATCGATATTTATTGAATCGTGACGATAGAGTTAACGCGGCGAAAGTATTGTTGCCTATTAAATGATTTTTCGATTGTAACAGAGTTTAAAGGATAAAATATATGATTGACGCACGCGAACAATTAATTAGGTATTTTATAAGCAATCCCAGATTAGTAGCTATTAATTGGGATATGGTCAAATCTCTAACGTAAAAACTGTGCACCAGTCTATTTATTAACGAACCGCATATAAGAATCACCACATACGTATATCCAAGAACTGATTCGTCTCAGGTCTTACACAACGCGTGTAGGAGAACCCATGAGAGTGTGAAACCGCTGCGGTGCTTCTTAGAATGTGTCCGCGAGAACGGCGAGATTGATGAACCCAGCACAGCTCGCATCTCGGACGAATAGCCAGTAATTCCACTGGCTTTTGCCCAGGGATCATTAACCTTATACGCTGGCGAAGCTTTGCTGGCTTGTGCGACTAACGTCGTTTTTGCCTCTGCTTCGAAGCGCGCTGCCCCAGTCTTCTTCACGCGAGCAAGTTGAACAGAAGCTTTTGCGACGATTACCACTCTAGGAATTCGATGCATCGCACCATTTTGACCGATCGATATATACTCGGGATATGAAAACAGTCTGGAACTTCAATTAGGAGATTAAGAAAATATCTCCCGTATATCTGCGTCTTTAAAGCAATCAAATTACGGATGAAAATAGAACGAAAATTTAATAATAGGATGAGTTAGTATTACGTGGATTCCGCCACATAAGCTTTGAGCTCGCTTCTCACCACAAACAACATCCCAGGGCATCATCACTGATGTGGTCTCCAGTACGACCTAATCAAGCGAGATCAATATCGCACAACGAGACGTCACGAGTTTACCTGGCAAATATGCAGAAATTCTAGTTCATCTTGCACGATGTTTAGCCAATTCTGCAAACGTTACGCGTATAGCGCGAATTTCAGGAGCAAGAAATGAACTAACGTGACAAGAAATAATCAGAGCTGTACTCCCACACAGGGCGACTAATTTCACCTTCAATCTCTTCCTGCATCAGACAAAACGAGCAAACAGTTCGCCAATAACTCGAGCGCAGTGCTGCCGCGTTCCAATCGCGAGAGAGAGCATCGATCGGCCGGCATAAAAAGCTCCGCAGCGCGAGGTCTTACATTTGGCTGAAATCCGTGAAAAATGTCGCCGCCGGCAATCCCAAGGAGTAAAACGCCGCCGCGCCGCGATAAAACCCTCCGAGCTGGATATATACGTGTACTATATATCTATACACGTCAGGCGGGAGCGCTTCACCGAATCCACGTTCTATAGGGGGACGGGGTCTGGGACAAGTGGCGCCGAGCCCACGAGGTTACTTCGTCAACATTACAATCTCGTTAGCCGCGAGAGCTTCCTCTGCCTGTAGTCGCTCTGCGTTTGCTCCTGCGACCAAGGAGCATCGACTCTGCGATGAAACACAGAGAGAGGGAGAGCAAAAGCGAAAGAGATATAGTTGTCGAGAGGAAGGGGAAAAGGAAGGGGAGGAGTAGGAAGAGGACTGGCTGGCTAGCCGGGAATTGTGCAACTTTGGTATTTATCGCCTCGACGACTTAGAATTAGAGGGACTTGAGGGAACTTCATTTTGCGTATACAGCGATTAGAAAGTTCGGAGCTTATGGCTCGACTCGTCTTTCCCAGGGGGTGAGAGAGCGCCGTACCGAGCGGGCGAAAGAGGCCTGGGCTTTGTCGAATAATTACGAGATAACACGCGGGCAAAACGAGGCCGAGCTCGTAAACTCTAATCCTTTTCCCGTCATGTTTATTGCTCGTTCTCCTCTTCCGCTACTGTACCTCTCTTTTTCCTCTCGCTTTTGGCTCGCATACGGCTACTGTGGTTCGATCCGCGCGATAAGCAGCAGCAGCAGCATAGCCTCTGACGAACTTTCGAGACATTAACTTTTAATGAGCTTTTCCTACGCTCGTGTTCGCTGTGCTGTGCGCCGTCGTAACCCCTTCGATGCGCAGCCGAAAATGTGTGGGACTACGTTTCGAAAATCGAAAAAAGCGTGTACAACGAAAAGGCGTATAGTAAACGCAAATGTTGTTGCGCCGGCGTTGATGCAGTCCACACCAACGAACCGCTACGCAAAACTGATAGTCAAAGTTCCGAGCGAAAAGCTCCGGGATATAGGTACGCAATGTTTGTTCGCGATGTTCCGGCTGTATGCGGCGGTTGTAAAAGTTTCTCAATAATGTGAACGCGAAAAAAGGCTGCTGCTGATTTCGGGAAACGGCAAAAATAACGAAACACCGTTGCGTCGATTTGATTTTTTCTATCCAAGTTTTTCAACAACTATGTGCAGGGAGGATCGCCTACAGGTCCGTTTATTAAAAATATCAAATAAAATCGAAATTTGCACGCTATGCGTGGGGAGTTCGGATGAAATATTTTTTTTTGTTTTTTTTTTTTTTTGTAAAATATCGACAGGATTGTTACGTCATGGACTCGTGTAAAGGTTGATTTAAAATACTGATCAACAGCGAGCAAGTATTAAAAAAAAATCCAATTAGTTTTTAACGAAGAAAAAAAAGAAGTCAAAAAAGCAGCAACAACAACAAAGCTCTGCAAAAGTCTTGGTTGAATCTCGCTTTCTCGTCTGTCAGCCTGTTTCACCTTTCAAAACGTCAGTTTTCTATTAGGTTCGTCGCATACAGAGACAGAGTGACTACACACGTGTACTTCAAAGAGTCGTCCTTTTCGAGCTTGTCCACACAAGAGACGAACAGGCGTTTACTTAGAAGCCAGCTGAAATAAGAAGTAAGGCAAGCCCGCGAGTCCAGAGCCACGCGCGTGCACATGTCAAAGGCGAACGAAGAGAACTGCGCGACGCCGGATAGAGAAGCATCGGCGGAGTGAAGAGAGAAAGGATTGAGAAAAAGAGAGACAGCGAAAAGGCCAAAGCCGTCGTACGGGTAGACTCGCATCGTCTGGTTGTCTGTCTCTCTTTCTCTCTCCCTTTTTGCTCTTTTGTATTTTTGCATCTCGCGCGCGCAGAGACAGAGCTCTCGACGTGCCTTTCGCTCGCTCCTATATAACCTGGAATTTTTCCTTCGGCGTTATGCGCTGCAGCTGCCTGCGCATGGAGTTTTTTATTTTATCTTTTTGCCTTCGCAATGAAATAAATTTAAAATGAATGCATCGAATGTTTCACCGCCGCGGCTTGACGTCTCGTGTGCTGTGGATAAATCCGAGATGGAGGTCGCTGTGATGCTTTGCCGCAGCAGCGACAGATCGAAGCTGTTTGAAGGCGGCTGCAGAATTTCTGATTTTATTCTCTTACTCGACCGGGAGAGCTCGACTGGAATAGATAAAATTTCAAGTATATATTCAAGATCGCGATTGCGTGGTTGCGCAATCATTGAAATAAATTACATTCTAATACTGATGGATCGTCCCTGTCCTCTAATAATAACAAACATTCCTGACATTTGTTGCTATGCTCGTAAACGAGAGCGTTGGTACAGCGACGTGAGAGGAGCATAAAATAATACATTATTTACGGATATAAATCACGCGATGCGAGAATTATTATCATAGAGATAGGAAAGTACTAACGCTTTACGAGCTGTCACTGGTAGGAAATATCGCGTGCATTATTACTGTCCGATAACGCGTTTCTGTTTTTACGCTGAAAGATGCTTGCTATCTGCCTGATGCTGCTGCTACTGTTACTGCTCGTGTGAAGCTCTTTTTTTACTTTTTTTTTTGCAAATACACGATACGCAGTAAAATTTTACGAGTGACGACCTTTTCGAACGGCCGTAAAGTCCATGCATTTGTAGGTTTTTCGATGTTTTTAGTTGTGTGTCCAAATTCACTTTATCGATGTCCTATAATATCCTCTTTATACGCGATAATGCGAACGTGGTGTGCATTGTTGATCTGATGTCGATTACGATAGAATTTTTAATCTATCTGAAGTACCGTCAGCGTCCATAATATTCGTATTTACAATAACCATTATTATTCTTCAAACTTTAACTAGAAAAAACGGTGGTTATTTTCTAAATTTCTGACAAAAAAAACAACTACAATGTTCGCGCAAAACTGCAGAGACTCTATCTTTTTTCTCCATGGATTCCCGATACAATTACAGTTACTGCATGTGTATTTTGCATTTTTACGCAAAGGCATTAAACAAATTCGACCAATGTGCCTCCGGGAACCGATAAATTTTCTGATTTCACAGGGGAGTTATTGCACCCAACTGTAAACAACAGGTAATGCATTTGAATCTTCCGTTCACGTTATAGTTATATGTTTTTTTTTGTACACAAATTAATCTGAAAATATCCAATCCGGTTAAATCTGTAAGGGAGAAACAAAAATAACTAGGAAATTAAAATTGTGACAAAACTCATTTATACAATCTCTATAAAAATCTTTTCCTGTTAACTTCCGACAAACGCACTCAAACATTTGCGCTTGTTTAAACATTCTAAAGGCATCGCAAAAGTACAGCGTCAGGGAGTACGAGCTTCAAAGAGTATACATCGACGCAGTTGGTAAAGGAGAGGTAGAGGGACGCACAAAAGCCTCTCGATTACAACTTTGCTGATCACAGTTTTGTTAGAGTCACAAAACAGTTGAAGACAAACTAAAAGCAAAATCTTAAAAGAGCTGCGCGTGAGCGCAATCGTCGAACCTTTAACGACTTACAAAAGTACTTTGCGCTACAAATACATATAAATTGGTCCTGATCTATGGATTCCCGCAATTTTTAATACGACGCAAGAAAGTTTAATCAAACTCATCGGATCTCACGAGAGACTCCAAACTCGAGGCAGTAATCGACCGACATGTCCAGCCTTACATCCGACCGGTTCTAGACTTCTAATGGAGCGTGCAGAAGAGCCAACAAGCACTCTATATATACATATATATCTCTCTCTCCTTCAGGTCCCTCTCGAAATTCAAAGCCAGTAGTAGCAAGTAGGAGAGAGGTTAAACAGCCCTTCGTGGCAGCATCAGGATCTAGCTACACACAACCGACGGCACACGGCATAAACGCAGCGGTGACGTGGAACCGGAGGTGCTGGAAGAGATTTGAAGGGGGAGGGGCTTCAAGGGTCGCAATATCGACTCGCTTGATTGTGCGGTAAACGATTAAACTATCCAAGAGGTGTTTCGCGCGAGCTTTGTAACAGATGCATCTGCTCTCGCAAGCTCTCGATTCAAGGCCTATCGATCCACAGGGCAGAACGGTCCTCGGGCAAGCTGCGTTGAACCTTTGTCAAGACCTATCGGAAATCCGTCTAGTCTGTCGCTGCTGTCTCGTTCGGATGGCGCTATTCCCTCTTGCGCTATTCCCTTTGCCAGCGAATGCAACAGCAAATCTCTAGCCGCTCGAGTGGTGTTCTTGCACGCTCTTGTCATTCGACTCCCGGATTGCTTCTCTATCTTTAATTTTCTCCTCCTCTGCGCGTCCTTTTGCTCATTTCTCATTTGCCTTTGCCGAGCGCTCTCAGTCTCTGATGTTTATCTGAATCTGTTCCCTCTGTTTATAACGGAGCTTAATGACAAGGAAAACCACGGATTTTGAAACTACTCTTACAGGTGCAAGATACATCATGCATGAACATTATAGAAGCATACGAAACGAAACGACCAGAATAAACGTTACACTCTTCAGCCTTTTACTCCGGTACTCCTTCTCCTCTTATCGATCATCTTCGCTCTCGGCTTCGGTCTCGGAGAGTATGTTCTGTCTAGAGGAGCGTTAAGATCCATTCTCAAGCGACTGCCACAGCAACGCCAAGATCGACTTTATATCCGGGGCGCCGAAGTGTATCGCGTACGCCGGATTTCACTCGTGGAACGCGCGTATACACGCGCGCCCCGCAGTTATACGCCCTCGCTCTCTTCCATCCGATTTCTCGCAGACGAGAGGAATTTTTTCATCGCCACACCGAGCTGAAGGAGCCCAGAAAAAACGTGCACAAGGACAAGCCTGAGCTGCGTGAGGAAAAAATACCTCGCACGTACGTAAGATACAATGAGAGGATGTCCCGCACGCTGTGGAAAATGGCTAAATATAGAGAGATGGAGGCTTGAGAAGTCTCGCTGCTGATCAATTATGAAAAGTGGTTTTGGATGATGAGCGATGGGCAGAGATATTATACACATTTTTCCGAGTGATATTGTCACGAATTTCGTCTACTTGCGGCTGAGTTTTGGAAAAACGCGTCGCGGTATGATACCACGTTTTACGGAGATGTCGGATCAGACAGGTGTCGTCGAGAGTGAAACGATATTTCGGTGGAATTGTGAATTATTATACTTTAACGACATTCAATTAGAAGATATTCTGATCGGCGACAACCCTGATTTGATTTGATTTTATATATAGTATGCGACAGGCGCAGAACACTAAAGGGGTCATATTATATTACATTTGAGTTGTAACGGATATAGCTCATCGAATTGAATAAAATCACATAAAAGCAGTATCAATTAAATTCGCAGACAGGCAGCACTTTGAAAAATCAGCCCGTTAAGCTATACGCGCTCGTCTCTGTTGAATAAAAGCCAGACCCAGCGGGAGCGCATACCGCGCGTTCGGTCACATAATTACCGGAAAATCGCGTTCTTTATGTCCACGAACGTCCCATTGAGCCGTCGAAATTAACGAGCAAAATCGAGCGAGACAGAAAACAACAGCAACAACAACAACAAGCCAATCGTATACCCATTCCCCGAAAGGCTCTGGATAAATGAATTGGCTGGGGGATCGAAACAGCCTCGGCGAATCGTCCAACGGTGGGGGGATTGGGGCAACAGCAGTAGCAGCATCAGGTACGAGAGAGAGAGAGAGAGAGGAGCACTTAATATAACCGGTTATTTCGATTAGCGCATCGAGCGTGGAGTGCATTAACGCGTTGCAGCCCTCTCTTCCTATCTGCGCGCGGCCGGGTACGTGTATCAGCCCGAGATAAATAACTAATCGCATAATTAGTGGCACTCCGGATCAACGTCAGCTGCTTGCATCCCTCTTTTTTTAGCCCCCCACGCGTGCATAAATCCATTATGTAATGTTCGCTGCTTCGGGAACGTTCGGGTAGTGTAAACGTAATTGTGTTTGCGTGAAAGAGCTTGATTTTGCGGCTCGACTGTTGCGGCAGTTCAATTCCTGCGAAAGGGCAAAGAGCTGCAGGCGTCAGGGTACACGATATTTTTACGAAATTTCGAACGGCTTTCCTTTTCTTGTTTTGTACAGTAGCGAACTGAGCAGCTTGAGGCATTTAATTTAGACCAACAAGTTTTTTTTCGCAAAAACTGTTCACGATTTTTTTTTAATTCACACAGAAGTTCGAAGAAATAATTACATAAATAAATAATCTTATTTTGCCTGGAATTTTCATATTCTTGTATCAATAACAAAGTTAACTGCACAAGAACAAATAACCAGCAGACAAAGGCAGCTTTTAAGTAAAACTCAAAAAACATTTGCGGAATACGCAATGCCATAGGCGTATGTACATTTTTAACGCTATAGGCATAGCCCCAATGTTTTCCCTTTTTCGTTTTTACGTATTTTATCGTGAAATTTCCAGGTCAAATCAACAAAAGCAAAAGGAGGTATTATAGACTTCAAAAGAGCTTGGTTGCGAGCGGCCGTGATTACAATATGTGTATTTTAACGGTGCTCCTACCTTGTACCACGCGCACACTGATGACGGGAGAAATATAAAAGCTAAAAACTTGCAACATCGAATGGAAAAAGTGGATAAAGCTTGCTAGTTGTAAAAATGAGAGAACGAATAAGGAAAAAAGCCTGATGGAAGTTTTTAAATTATCAGAGATTCCGTTACAGTTTTCGAAACTGTTGATCACTTCATGGGAAGTTTGTATACATTTAACAATGGTATTTAATTTCGAGTATTTTCATTATAAATATTTTTTGTAACACAAGCGCGATTTTCGCGTTTCTTCTTCGTGTATTAGAGCATACTCTAAAAATATTCTACTGAAACATCAGCAGAGATTTATTAAAGTCCAGCATAAATTTAACAGTATATTATTTATGCGTTATGCGACTTCAACTAACAACGAAGTAAAGAAGTTAAACGATTTTTCATTATGTTTACCACACTGCTTATAGTCGATAAACTAATACGAAACATTCCCAAACTCTCTGGTCCCCCATAACCAATGCAATCAGACTCGTCAATCTCTGTCAAATTCATCGCTAACCCAATCATCCGAAACTTCTTTACAACACGACGGTTACAATCAGGCCAATCGCGCCCCAAATCGAGGTAGATCCAGCACCCTCACATGTACAAGCTCGGCGAACTCCGTGTAATTTTTCCGGGGGACTGCTCGCCCTCCGTTACTAGAAGAGCCGCGTATTCGCACTTCCGGCCGCACCGCCTCTCTCGTTCGCTTTCTGGTCGCTCGCCAAATTTCCGAGGGTCATCCCCGGCAAAGGCGCTAATTCCCCTGCTCGCACAGACTCCCGCAGCCCCGGATCTGCATGGAGGCGTGTACATCTGTGAACGCCTAGAAGCATCTCATGAGAGTGTTGTGGCTATACATTTTGGTTGTACAACATTTAGACAAGTATAGTATTTTTGGACAAAATTTTTAACAAAAATCAACTAGTTATTAGTAACGCATCTAAGATAACTAAAAACGTACATAGATGCTACTATGCACCTATCGGTCATGTGAATAGTGCGTTAGACGGTATTAGAATCTACATTCGAGCGATTACGTCTATCGCAATTTCAGAGGTGAAACTATTTAGCCGAAAGGGAGTTCCTACCGCAGTGGCATACGAGCTTGTGCCTCTGCTTTTGACAGGCGCGTTGGCTGAAATTTTCCACTACTCACCTGTAATACGAACGTGGATAAGTGGATGTGGTTTTTTTTCATCAGCTTCTGAAAATCATTACAGTAAAAGCAGGTAATCTCACGCAATAAAAGAGAAATTTTTATTGATTTCCGGAAAAGCAGAATTTACAAAGGTGGACCATATTATAAACTTAATGAAGGCATTACATTTTAATATTTACTTTTTTTATACGCGATAAAATATTCCGTACATTGAAAATGTATAGTGAGCTGGGAAAAATGATTATTTGCAGCACGTACTGAATTCTCATCAATAAATAATTTTAATCTCGCATAAGCGGATTATCATTAATTTTAACGGGAACCGATCATCCAAGCGTGTGAGTGCAAACTGCGAAGCGGCAGCTGAAAAATTATATCTCCCATAAAAAGGGGATTACAGCGTTATAATCTTTTTGAAAAACAGAAAAACACAAAGCCATGAAGGATTCAGTATAGATATTCGGCTCAGTGCACCAAACGCGTATAATTATTTCAACGTGCATTTGTACGAACAATCGAGAATGTATACGAGCGCAAAAGCAGCAGCAGCAGCAGTAGCAGCGGCACATAAGATTTAGCGAAATCCGCTCATAAAGGGTGAGTTACGATTCCGGTCTCGGTTCGCAGTTTTACGTTGGACTCGTCGGACAGTGTGCGCGCTTGCAGCTCCATTGTGAAAAGTCCGCGCCCGGGCGACAAATTAAATATATATTTTCTAACGAAGAGCAGAACTCGCGAGCACAAAGGCAGAAGCCGCCAGCGCTCCCGGATCATTTGCATATTGTATGCGAGCGGAGAGAGTGAGAGAGAGAGAGAGAGAGAGAGAGCGAGCAAGGTGCGTACGGCGGCTTGCTTTGTTTAACCAAAAGCTGAAATATATACACGCGCGCGTATAAGGATGAAGTGTATGGCGCCCGAAGTAGGTTTGCGCATAATGAATCATTTTACACGGGAGTGAGTGTATTTGCATTTCCAAAGCGCAGAGTTTTGGATCTGCACTCTTGGGTAATTTCGGTATTATGTTTGCCAAATTCAAATCTTTTAATAAACTCGACTAGTCGACTAGGATGTTTAAAGATAAATAAAAAGTAAGAGTGGAATTCCATTTAATTTTTAATGAAAATGTATACATGTAGCGGAATAAAAAGCTGCTCTAACAGTTCTGCATCCAATATCACGGATATTGGATATTTTACCCATCGGGGTACGATGGTATTCAATAACTTCGAGGTATTCGACCATAACGCCTGGAAGGTGATCGCCTCAGACTTTTTCAGTTCCTTCTTCCTTCCGACTACTATTTTCATTGTCATAATAACGGCAACCGATCTTAGCATTCTCGGACTAGAGTATAAGTGCGCCCAGAAAAATATATTTTTAGTAATGGTAATACAAATTTTCAAGTGAAGGTTACTTTTTATGTGTGGATGTCGCTAAAATGCACTAGAACATTCAGTAGTTGTGTGGTACTAGGTACTCAAAATGTTTCTCAGTGTAACTATGCATTGATACTCCTCTCGTTCATCAAAAGTTAGAGAAAACAAATAGAAATTAAATACATGTTTTTATAGTTAACAGAATTGCTGAGAGTATTCCTTCTATAATATTCAACTTGGTTGCAAATTGTCAAAAATTTAGACACGGTCGAAGCTCAAGTTTATATTTCTTGAAATAATGTATATAATTATATCCCACGGTGCTGCAGAGTATAATATCGAATAATAAGAATTCAAGCGAATACGAAAAATGTCGAAATGAAAATGAATCTAGTCATTGAAAAGGAGGTTAAAGCATAGACTGTACTATCTATCGTATTAATCCTCAGCAAATTTCTCATTTCCACTCGGTGGAATTCCAATAACCCCCTGCACAGGAGCAAGAGCAGCGACAGCCGTGGCAGCAAAGTCTAAGCTATACCGAGCTCAAAAACGTTGCCTCGTCAAATTTCATTCTCCCGCATTAACCGCTTTTATCGTCATCTTCGTCCTCTGCTCCTACAGCACTGTCCAGGACAACCGCATCAAGACCCACGATTTCGCATTTTCTTCCTTTTTCAAGCCAGTCTTGGGCTGCGACGGTTACGCGGTTACCTGACTAGAGCGATAACCATTAAAGTTGAATATTACCAAATAATTAATATGCGACCCAGCTCTACAGTAGTCGGATTACGTCCCACCCCCCTCCCTCTCTTGCTCCGAGTTGAGAAACTAAGTCAATACATAACGCAATTACTTGGCAAGTGGATGAAGGCGCTTGCTGCTGTTGCTGTTGCTGTCGTCTTCGCCCAAGTGCATCAACGTCGTCGTTAACGTTCCTACGAGCCGTCTGTCAGGGCAATACACGGGCAGGGTCAGGGAGAGAGAGAGAGACGGAAGGTGGTCCCCTATAGCCCCAGATATCCTTGAGGGGTTAGACCACTTTGCGTCGCAACGTACCAAGGTATAAGCCGCCGCCTGCAGGTGCTGCACCGACTCGCGTTTGCGGAACGCACATATTTGCCCCCCATGTGTTGTACGTATGTACCCGTGTGCGTGCGCGAGTTTGTAGTCGATTGTGTCCAGTGTGTGCGTAAGCCGCCTAGGCTAACTCTCCATCCCTTTCCCTTTACGTGTACGTGTAGTAGTATGTTGCTAAGCTGCGCGACGGAATTAGCAGGAAGCGTAATGATTGGCTTGATATTATACTCTCTAAAATCGAAACAGACAACTGAACGAAAGGCCTCTGACCAAAACTAAAAGAAAAACGTAGCAAAAATACAAGGGTCTGACCATAAACGTGGCGTTACTACTTGTTCTAATACTCATTCAAAACTCGACCTTTGTGCATGCTAATTCGACACTGCTTGATAATTGTGCCCAATTTATGTGTCATGGTCGACTGCATGTGGTATTGGCTGCTATCTCTGTATAGTGAACTGCTTTAATCAACGAAATCAGTACTGGTATTTTCAATCAGACAGTATTCAAGATCGCAATTGCAGAAACTTTGTAACAATTCGTATACGTGTCGAAATGCAGCATTTCGATGAACGAAAATCAGACAATACCGAGCATGGGCAATGACAGTTGAAATTCAATTTTGATTACAGAGTGACGTACGTGTGGTTAGCCAACCACCATAGCTCTGCGATTCTTGAATTCCTCTGAGGCCCGCTGGCGCACATTCTAGTTGATAATCATGCCATCATATCAGCGTACACAATCAAACGCATTATGCTGCAACCCTCAAGCTTTCGACAGTATATTGTAGGACAACGCATTATTGACGTTAATGCACATTAAAACATCGCGCGTGTTTACATGCGAAAACACAAACGACGCGCACTACGTTATTCTAGAGTCAAGATATACAATGCGTCAGCTAACGCTCTCCCGGGCGACAATGCGCGCGTATATATGCGGCTGCTTTATTATGCGAGGATCGTGTTTAAGTTTAACTGGACGTGCCATACAACAATATTGTACCTACAACTTGCCTGGCACATGCATTTACACACGCGTGCAGCGTATGTGTGTATATGCGAAAGAGGGAGAGAGGAAGAGAGAGAGAGACTGGCAGTAGTACCTCGACAGCTGCCGCTGAGAAGCCCGTCATATCGACGCTACACAGTAGAGCACTGGCCAAGGAGGTATATGTGCGAGTAACGGTCGCGAACGATCCCCAAGGGTTTGGTCCGGTCGCGCGTTTCTCGTATATATGGCATATAAAGGCGAGAGCCGATAACTTTGGCCCCAGTACTAGTTCACGATCGCGCGAAAATTGAAGAGGCCCTTTGTCGCGGCTGCTGCCTAACTTATAAGCACGCGCGCAACCCTATAGGAGAATCAATAACGATGCGGTGCATTATGGTTCAACAGTTTGCGCGATGCTGGATATCGACGCGCTGTCTGCGTGAGGATTTCCGAGCCTGAACGAGAGGGAGAGAGATAGAGAGCCGGTGATATGATTCTCCGCTGTGATTATGATCAAACAAGTTATGCAACTGATGAGTACGCGCCAAGTTGTAATCTTTGAAGGCCCTAAACTTTATATTTACGTACTTGTCTGTGTGATCTTCGTTGTATTGATCGAAGAATAGTTATGTTTTTGAGAAAGAATATCAGTCAAAGAAAGATTTATTACAGGAAAATTGCACTCGCATAACTTACAGTTGTAACTTTTCTCTGCATCTCGTCATTCGAATTTCAGAGCGAATAAAAAGATTATAGACATTGATATACAAAAATGCATAAAAATATACAACGATTTATCAATATCTGTGTCACCGCCATTTTTCACGTATTTCCATGATAATCTGCGATGGGCGATCATGACACTGCACTTTTAATATTTTTCGAACGTTTCCAAACTAGCAGATAAACTATAGGAAAACCAAAAAACGATGGGAGCAGTCATAGTCGATGCGCCTGAGCCATAATCACGTGATAAGCTAAAATCCCCAACAACAGGATTGATTGACGGCACAGCAGCGGCGGCGGCTATCCAGCTCAAACATATCCAGACAATCCGCGCGTGCCCATGTTGAACAGCCCAACGTACATCGGCACAGCAGCAGCTGCGGCACAAGCTCTCGCTTAGTACAGAGCAGAGCCGAAGCCAGAGCAGACCTGATAGAGAGATCATCGCGTCCTGCAGGTCTGCAGTCGCGCGAAAGGTATATAAGTCAAGCTCGACAAGCCGTGCGGTCTGCGGCGATATTCGGAAAGTGGGTGGACAGCGTGTCGCGCGGGCATTATCGTCCGCAGGCCAACAGTCGCGCTACTGCTGCTGCGCTCGTATCGACTAACAGCAGCAGACGTGCCGCGCACGAAACGCCGGGGATGAAGCTGGTTCATGCCTCCTCGATTTCGTTGGCTTTTTTTCACTTTTTTGGGATAGATTCTTTTGTCATAATGGCTGGCGACAGCAGTCTGCGGATATTGGCGATGTGAATCGGAGTAGTGAGCTCCGAGCTGAGCATTCGAGGTATTGAACGTGCCGTTTTCGTATATTTCGAAGCTGCCGTAGTAGCCGCTTAATAGCAGAGTTTCTTCTTTTTTTCATAACGCAGACTACTTTTAATTTCTGAGTGAAAATAACAGAAAATGCCAGATATTGGAAACTATGATATGGAAAAAAGTATCGACAGTCTTATCATGATGTGTGTCTGTTTCTACTGAAAATGAACGTACGTCAATACCTTTTGTACATCACGCAAATGAAAATAGACCTCGGTTGTATTGAAACAATTTTTTTTTTTTTCAGAAAAAAGAACTAGTAACCTGCTTTTAAACAAATTAGTTCAAAACTATCTAACGTTATTATTCTTTTTTAATAGAATAAAAACTTAAAGTTCGATAACTTTTCAATTATTGATCAATTCACACAATTAAGGTACTAGCAAGAACGGGGATATAATGCATGAATATATTCCACTTAACGAATTACGAACTAGAAGTACTGCCGTCTAACAGCAACATAAACAGACTTCCGTATTAAATAAAACCAAAGTAGCAGATCTTGCCTTTTTTTCTGCAAGTTTTTTGCATTTGCTCCTGACCCAGTTTCAAAATTTTGCATGAAATCACTTCAACGTTTGAAAGCTCACTTACGAAAAGATTCGCTGGCGCAAAATTTTACTTTCGCTGACAAAACAAAAAGCTGCAATGAAAGCGTTAGCTCTTATCTTCAAATGGCCGGATGAACTTTTCCTCTGCCGACGCTAAAAGCATTAAATTTTTAATGAAATTCTCTGCACCAGCCGACAGACTCTCCTCTTATGTTTCAAAGTATTAAGAAACTCAATAAGACCAAATAATATAAGCGCAAATTAATTAGTATTTCTTAGTCTTGCAGTTATTATCGTTTGCAAAAATGATCGTCCAAACACTACAAGCTAATCCTCAACGAGCGTTATCAGCAGACATGCGAGCAACTAACGGACGTGTTCTTCACTATAATACGTGAATTTCGGAAGATCATCAATGCATGAACACGCTGCACGCATGCTCGCACTGCAATGCAATCACCCAAAGTGCGTCGTCCCAGAATTGTCTACGAGTTTGAATTGCCTCGATAAAGCTCGTCTATGAACTGTCACTTGCAGTAGACGAAAGTAGTACGATATGCCAACGACAATGATGAAAACATCTTTTTAGATTATATAAAATAAAGTACGTATCCAACGAGAAAGAAGACCTCGTTTCCACCTGTTCAATACTATTGCGAATCACTAATTTGTCAAGCACGCGTTTTTCGAACTTTCTGTTGTTGGCAAAATCCCCGGTAAAATACGCATGTAAAACATCAGTTCGAAAAATGTAAGGAGGCACAGAAATGTATACACCGCAATTAGTCAACGTCAATTACAAGAAAAGCGTCAAGCTGTAAATCACCACGAAACAGGGCTTACAACAAAATAGCTCAGCGGAAATTAATAAAAGATCTTCAATCAGACTTAACCATTCATCTCAGCAGCCGGTAGAAGCAATTAGCCCCGGCAAGCGCTGGCGCTCGTAAAGTCCGAGTCGCGCATGAATCAACTTTATATAACCTCACGGGCAGCTGCAGCCGTTAAAAAAAAAAAAGAAAAAGTATAGGCGCGTGCACGAAAAGCCTCCCGCATAATTCACGTCTTCGTTACAGAGGCCGCCGGCTAGCAAAATCGATGCCTCCGCAGTTGAAAGCCGCCATTGCTGTAGCTATATAATGCAGCGCGCTTTATAGAAGTCAAAGCAGCGAAATTCGCGAGCACCCGGTAACAAATCGCGTGTGCGTTATGATGGAAAAGAGAGCCGTGCGCGCGCGCGATGTATGCGCGGAGATGGATAGTTTGCCGTTCGGGAGCTCGATTGAAATTGGATGCAGCCAGGCGAATTATTATAATACTCCGGTGTACCGTATAGCCGCGAGGCGACGAGGCCACTGTAAATGCATGTACGCGTATGCGCATATATTGCGCCGCCCGATTCGTTTTCTATCTCCCCGTCGCGGTCTTCCATCTCTTCCGGCTTGCACCTAGTTTCAGCTTCGCCCTTCGATCCACACTGTATGTACATTGACTGAGTTTGCTCTGTTCCATGTGTGTGTCTGTGTGCGTGCGCGCGATTTCATTCGCCTATCCGTTTTGCTCGGTTTTTCGTATGCGGGCTGCTTCATGCAAAGTCAAAATCACCTTCGATTGATTTAGGATTTTGATTGCTCAAAGGCTGCAGATTCGCCGGTATTCGAAAAAAAAGCTTGTAGGAGTTATTCTGATATAAGAATTACTTATAATATTTTTAGACGTAACTGAGTTTTAAAAACATTGAAGCGACACTGGAAGAAAGTAGCTATTTTATTATAAAAAATTATAAAACTGACTTTAGAATTTATTGCAAGTTCCATAAAACCAGTAATTTTGACGAGAATATATTTTATGTAATTAGATAAACGCAGGACACGTATCAACTACAAATATACAAATATATAACCATATGTTTATATACCACTCATACTTTATGGCCAACTTTCTACCAGGGGAATCAATTCGTATATTTTAAGAGAAAAAAATGTGAAAAATGTCTATTGACGTTGGTCTATTGACCATTTCCTCGTTGAAATAAAACGAATACATCCCGCAGGTATTGCTCAAATCTGTGCACTATACGGGCTTGCAAAGTTCACGTAAAAGCAATACCCTACAGTTAAAGGTAAATATTTCGCTGGTGAAATTCAGGGAGAGAGTTACAGATTGGCCTATGGCTAGAAGAACGATAATTATGTAAGAGACGCGTCAAGTGTAGAGTGTGAATAGGTATATCATTGAAATATGATACGTCGGGACCAGATGGATCGCACAGGGCTGACGATTTATTGCTTTTTCCAGTCTTAGCATCAACATTTTTCCATGTACCGCCAAATATCTTCTTTTTAAATTTTGATCAAATATATATTAATATTTAAAAATAAAATAATTTAAAGCAACTGCGACAGGTCTATTCGAGACTACTATTTTCTTCTCGAAAGCCTTGGTCTTTATTCCGCTCATTGTTATCAAACAATTTTAGAATCAACCAGTGCCAATTCTAATAACCGAAAGTACAATAAAAGCACGAATCACCCGGCTAGTCTTGCGTTCAGCGAACAGCTGCGAGCTTATCATTGCAGCAAAGAGACCACACCGATAATGAAATCGAAAGAAATAACCGTAACTTTCTCTCGACTTGAGAATGATGAAAAATTGGAAGCGCGATGCCTGGCCTCTTATCCTGCGGCCGTTACATATCCACACGCTAATGCGCAAGTATCGGCGAGTCGGTGGCAGCGAGCGGAGAAAAGTGTTATTTCCTTCAACAGGCCAGCAGCACCGGCTCGAGGCCAGAAATCGTCGAGTATACTTGCATTGCGCGCACGAGCTACTAAATACACTTGCCAAATCCGAGGGAGAGAGAGCGAATGAGAGAAGATACTTTGCCGTAATTCCCGTGGAAATCGATGCGCGTCCTACGTGCAGTGCCACCGGGGGAGAGTTGAGCGCTGGCTTCGTTGTCCTCCAAAGCCATGATTACGCTTGGCAACGACAACCTGCAGCGGTGGCAAAGCGAGCAGAGCACCGCTCTGGGATAGAGGCGCTCGATTAACAAATTTTAGCCTGGCTCGAAACTTTAATTAAAACCGAATGCACAGAGAGTGAGAGAGCGAGAGAGAGAGACCGGTGGTCGACGCCGCCGGTCGGCGCTAGCCTTGCCCGTATAAGTTAATTTGAAATTCGTCAACGTTAAATACGCCACGCTAGCGGCCTTCTGGACCGTGATAATGGCTTCAACAGCTGGCGACTTGGCAAATTTAAGCAGCCGGTTAATTGTTGTTTCAAACGCTGCTTGCTACCCCGTGTATACTGATGCTACCGGTATTCCGCTACTGCTTTATAGCTTACAATTCCAGCTTCGATTACTATATGTAGAATATTGCGAGTTTGGCTTTTCCGAGCTCGTTGAATAATTAACATTTTCATTATAATGCTTTTATAGCCAACGAATACTACATTATACTTACACTATTTTTCAGATACGTACAAATCGAAACAAAGCAATACATTACCCAGGATCAACGATCACTATCTAAATGAGGAATGATTTCACTTCACGTCAGCATAAGCATAAGAGAGAAGCTGAATAGAGAAGATCGAACGAGGCATTACGGATGTCCTTCTGTTTCATCAAAATCGAGACCGCGCATACGAGGTCGAGTTCTATTTTTCTCAGTACAAGCAAAACTGAGTATACGCGAGTGGGAGGTAAGGCTCCGCTTTGCTTCGCCTTTACGGTGCCTTTTTTACTTAAAAGAATAGAAAAGTAAGGGAGACAAAGTGTGTGTACAGAAGAGAGAAATATCGCCGACCCTAAACGATAAATTCCGTGCACGTCCTCTGTATATTGCGAGCGAGTGCAGCAGGTTTCTCTCCCACTCGCTCTGTATCATTCCTTTCAAATTATTAGAATCTTCCAAAGACCTTCCTTCCTTCCTGCCGTCTTCTTTCCCGCAGCAAAAGACAACGAGGACGAGGAAGGAGAGACGGGCAGACAGCTCGTGCGCCGGTACGTGGTTTTGCCAGAAGCCCACGAACAATATAGTTAACGGGCTTTTCTTTTCCACTACCAATTTTCTCGCCACTCTTACGCCCACCTCCCTTTATACTCTTCCTCTCCCCCTCCCCCTCCCCCTCCTCCTCTCTATCTCCCTCTCTTGCTGCCTTTTACTACTTCGTGCACGCCCGGACATATATTTCTTTTTTTTTACTCTGCGCAAAATATGTTCAATACCCGGGAAATGACTGTTCTCGTTAAATTTAACTTTGGCTAGGCTCAATTTAATAAAATCGTATTAGAAACGGAAGTTTCAATAAATTAAAAAATTTTACTCTTATTTAAGAGCCTATATACGTGAATTTTCTCTCTACGCTCAAATTTTAAATTCCAGTTCTGAACCTGTCCAGAAGCATGCATAATACGAAGCAATTTCGCGCGTAGCACAATGTAGAATATAGTGCCAAAATCTAAATACAGTCAAAGCTCATAGCGATATTTCAACAAAACTCGAAGCCAATGTAACTTCGAACTATGGCACAGAATTTCAATGGCTGAGTTCTAAGAAGTATAATTACAACTGCTTCATCAGCTGAGCCGACAACGAAGCGGAGTTTTTTAAAAATCAATATTCTCTGTGATCGCGCACTATACTGTAGCTGGAATCCATCACGATTGACAAAGCTCTGCTCCTACCATCACTCGCAGCATCGCCCCCTACATCTCCGCGAGAGTCTCTCTGTCGTGCGAGCCTTCATCCTTATACAGTGATTGCGCGTCAGCCCCTTTGTCCCTTAGACCTCTCCTACCCTTTCTCTCCCCCCTCGCTCCTTGGCGAAAATTTATGATATGCAGAGCATTTATATTTCCGCGCGCAGCCATAAATTCTGCTTTACGCGCACGTAAGTGGCTCCACTTTTGTTCATAGATTCCTCCGGCTGTCAGATTTATGCTTTGAAATTTGAAATGTATACGAGGAAAGCCACAGCGATACGCCCGCCGCTGCACACAACATCGCTTCAGAACCGCTGAATACTTATACGTATATATGTTCGTAGAGACGAGAGAGAAAGAGAGGGAGAGCCGGGAAAAGCAAATAACACTCGCGGAATAGGGAGACGTGTGCACTTCGCTTTCTGTGGCGCATACAGCTCAGGCACTCTGTCTCTCTCGTTCTCTCTTCCTCTCTCTCTCACTCCTCTACTCGCTGAACGTGTTAGGGGTCAGTGCACCGGCTCTGCACACGCGTGCTAGACTGTGAGGTAGATATCTAAACCCGATTGAGCCACAGCCCGATGCGTTACTACTGCTGCTGCTGCTGCTGCTGCTGCTACTGCTATTACTGATGCTTCGGCGGATGGTGGTGTTTCCAGGATGATGCGCATCCCACACCAAACCACATCGCACCGAGACACGCGTATTATGTATCTCGCGACTGCGGGAACGCACAAGAGATCGCCAGCTTGACGGAATTGTTTTACTAAATATATCTAAGGCGAACATTTTATGGCGAACGTTAATGAATCATATGTCTAATCTCTAATTCAACTTTCGATCAGAATTCTTTCAGTTTGGAGTATATGAAAACTAATAACGGGTATTATTGATACGAATTTAATCAATGATCGATTTCGAACGACCTTTCTATTCATTGCATGCAACAATTTTATAAGATAACAAAACAATCAATATTTTTGTAACTGCACTAGTGATAAAATAATACTATCTTTATTAAACTAGTCAATAACAAAAGATATACAACATCTACAATAATAATGCAAGCGGAGCTATAGAAAGTCCACTTAATGGCAGTGGTAACTTTAATCTTAGTATGCCATACATTAAAACTGTTTGAGGATTACCCGCGATAATCTTGATATATATTCCCTGAGACTCTTTTCACCTAGGCAAAAAAGGAAAGCAAACCAAAAATACGAGCCTTTGCTTTCGCAAAGAAAAGAAAGAAATAGATTTGAAGTTATATATTCGAGTAGGGCAAAAATAAATCCTCAGACGCCGAGCAACTCATGAAACGGTCCTTGACCTCCACATGATGAGGCATACAGATTACTCACGTCTGCTGTGATCGATTGTTCAAGAAAAAATATTAACTAAGGATTTCTACGATGCGAAGATTTTAGCAATTGTATTTTGGAAGATCACAAAGCTTAGGAACATTATAAATTATTAAATTCTGAAAAATATTTTATTTATTGAATGAAATATTTAATTTTTAAATAAATATATTTGAGTTGAATACACTTAGATAAAGATGTGTTCAACAAAGTACAGGCAATCGCTTAATAAAAAGAAAGAAATAGTCCGGACATAGTTCACACGATTAAATAATGAGATTGATGAAATTAGTCAAAAAATATTATCATGGAACAATTTACTATCCCAGATACCCAAATTACTTCTCGTCTTGTCTTATTTAAACATCTGATTCTAAAATTAACATTATAGTTAATATCTATTAACCCTTTAATTTCAATTTGTTGTCATGTCATTTGATACAATTTGATACTGCTTATTTTATTTTTTCAGTTTGCAAACATTTGTACACGTACTTCGAGAGGCAACAGCGCACCAAAAACTTCTACTAGAACCAGAACTATCGGAGCCATCATGACAGAAGAATTCTACTGGATAAGTTACCGGCAGTGGTAAACGTAGGATTACAGTTTGCATTCGACTAAGATGGTACTGACACAGTAGGCAACGTGTATTTTTCGATTTAAAGCTTACGATTTCCTTACTTGGCCTACAGATGTCTCCCTCTGTTTTGTTATGTTGTTTATTTAAAATTCAACCACAAACCCATTTTACTAATTTTACAATAGAATCCATCATTCCACATACAATTGATATTTAATAAAAAGAATAATATTATACTTATCGAATATTAGATTAAGCGAAAAATATTATGAATGATAATAGGCAATTTATTTAATAATCTTACAACTAATTGTCAACGATTCTTTTATCACAAAGTAATAAAAAAATTTTAAAGAAATATCTCTGTGTATACCTTCTACATTGATATCCGAGCACTTTATAGTAAAGTGCAAACTGGTGCAGGTTTAGGTCGACATAATATAAATAGGTGTTGTACGTGGCACGGCGCGTAAACAGCAACACCTTGTACATGCGGGAGGGATGGAGAATGTCGCGCAGTATAATTTACAAAAAGGCGTCTACTTGTCGTCGAGAGTTGCTATTTGTTTTTATCTAAAGTCACAGCTGAAACACGCGCTTATACATTCGCATTATGCATAATATACGGTAGACGGGATTCAAGCTCAATTATTGCCAATGCTCCCATGAAATTTATTCATTTTCTTTTTACTTTGAATATTTGCGTTTTAATGTATTTCGTTATTGCGATCTTGCGAACGTAAAAAGTTAATTAATTTTCACGTAATCATTACTCTGTACGTCAACGAATATTTATCAAACATTTTTGCAAAACTTATTCCTATAATAACTTGCCATTTCCTGCAATCCCTCCTGTACGAAGCAGAAAATTGATATTCCAATGAAATATCAATTATAAATGAAATTTAAATGTCCTCAAAACAATAATAACTTAATGATCATTTCATATTTCATTAAAATTCATAACATTACTTTAAAATTACAACGTAAAATTATGACAAAAATATCGAAAAATTGAAAAATTAATAACTTGTTTTACACGAAAAATAAACTGTGTATTAGATAGCTGTCTTCAGCACCAGTCAATTTTTCAAATTTTTCCTGCTTTAGTGAGAAGTTCTCGTGAATCGCAGAGACTGGAATGCCACGCGCAAAATCGGCACGACGGTCGCTTTTTGCCAAAAGCAATATTGATTTCCCTGTATTTAATTCTATCGCGACGTATATTGGGAGACGAACATCGCCGAAGACAAATAACTTTGAAAATACGTCTCTTTTGTCCCGAGCGCAGTAATTTAGCAGCCATGTTGACATTACAGATTATTTTAACGGCGTACTTTAAATAGGGTCCAGAAATAAATGATCTTGGTAACTGCTTTTAAACCCATGCTCTGAATATTTCAAAATGTTATTCTTGGTCCATAACAGATACTGCTAATTTTAAGAATCTGCTGCTGGTCTGCAGTACACTCTGCAAAGTTTATAAACTTTCAATGCAGGACCCAAGAACAAATAAAAAGTATCAGCAGAACAACCTGTTAATGTTGATTTCCTTCCTCGAGATTTTCACAAATCCGTCAAGCGAGCACCAAGTCAAGCGTACTTTTTGCTGATTTCACTAATCCTCAATCCCCCCATAATTGACGAGCAAAAAGAAGACCGACTCTATACGCATTCTTCCTTAGTCTCCCGCATAATCGCGCCTTTCTTCCGCATTTTCGAATCAACGAGTAATCCTACGCCGATTAAAAATCAGGGCCCCGCACATGTAACTCGATTTTTTTCCGATCCGCGACGATCGATTCAATCGACGCGACGCACCTATGTACTCCAAGGATACCGGGTTTTCGCACGAGCTTGATTTACACGAGTGCCGTAGTCTGCTCGCTCGCGCTAATTGAAGGTTTATGTAAGTGCAAGACTCTGGGATGCGTTTACTCTTTTTACTCTGCACCGCTTCTTCTCCGTTCGCAGCATCCTAGTCTTTCTTGCTCCTCTTCTTTTTGCTTCTTCTTGTTTTTCCTATAGCGCGCGCGATCACCTATCTTGCTTGTACTATTGCAATTTGCACACTCGGTTTCTTTTTGCTTCCGTGCGATGATTGACACTCTTTCTCTCCCTTTCGCTGCGTCGGAAATACGCGCGCCAGCAGCTGCTCTATACTTTTAACGCAAGTTTTCGCATGCATTTGACAGCTCGAGTCAGCTGCGTTATGAGGTAGCGTGCAGTGTTTTTATTTTATTTATACGCAGCTTGTTCATGGGAAAGAAAATATGATTTAGTTTTTGCTGAATAAGTCCAGCAAACGTGTGCAGCTTTATTAACTTGGATTGAAAAGAGAACCAGGAGTGTAATAGCTTATTTGCGATGAAAGTATAGATTACCGAGCTTTTGAATGTCGCTTTTAAACGTATAGCTGCTATGCGTGCAGGCAATTACAATGTAACATTTTTTAACAACTGCAGTTTGATAACTCTCAAATAAGTGATCTTGTTAGCTTACCACACTCTTTCAAAGAAATAGAACGCTGTTTGCTCTTCGATATTCGAGTTGGAGAAATCCTTCCCGACCTTTCCTTACATACAATTAAGCTCTTACCCAAGATTTACGTTGTTTTAAATTCGTAGCCATACCCGCCACTTATATTCCTGAGCCCTCGCCTATTTCTATAACCAGCAGTTTTGCCCGAGTAAACCAAACAGTCCAACTTTTTCACGGGCAAACAACCCTCGCTCTGCGCTATCAATCTTTCCCTCCGACCATCAGAGATCCAACATCGCTTATATACTTTCCTTTCATTTTCCCGAGGATCCCGCGAGTAATGACGGCCATCGTGTACAGCACACGCACAGCTATACGCACATACCGACACGCGCGGAATCCTTTCCTCCCGATGCGGCTTGCGTTGCGAAAGAGATCGGGATGGAAAAAGAGCCGCGGAAAAGCCCGAGATCGTCGGCTGATGATACAGTTGGCGAACGCGCGCAATTAATGCATTAACTCGCGCGAGTCCACATGTATCAAGCGGCGAGTCGATCACGCCGATGTTTTGCCGATCTTCAGCGCGAACCTTCGCGTTGTGTGCATAACTCGAAAGGTCTGAATCACCGTGTGACGCTTTGTGCGGAGATGCCGAGGTAGAGTTGTTGAAATGTTTTCGCGACGATCATGCGTGCCTCCGTGTTTTTGTTTGCTCTTTTAGCCGGTGATCGCGCCGCGATACCTCATACCGATAGCGAATCTTGGAAACAGCTGTATTTTTAATGGGGAATTTGTTGTTTTCGTTTCATTATAACATTCAACGTCTGCGCTATTCTCGCCTTGTGTCAGGGGAAATTGTTTTTTCATTAACAACGTGCTGTGTGATGGTCGTCGGATGAAAAACTCGCTACCTATATATATACCTATCTCTATAATGGTCATCGATAATGTCTCGAGTTATTTATAACTTTTGTGTTTCTAGAGTTTGATAACCTAATAACTTTTTCACAGACCACTCTAATATCTCGCTTCCCACTCGGATGAGAAGCTCCCCATTTATAATTCCTGCAAAGATCCAACTCGTCGTCTCGGTCATTACGTAATTTGACCATTTCTCACCTGATAATGTTCCAGAACTGGCATGTCCGACTGGTCGAGCGAGATAATTTATTAGCGAAACCTAGCGAGTGCACGGGTCTAAGAGTCGCTTTCGCAATAAAAGGACGATTACATGACTCAGATGATCTTGAAGAGAGTAGTTGGCAACATTTAAAAGTCCACGCCGGTTATGTCTTGCGAACGCGCGATATAAAGGCGTGAGATAGGCTGCTGGACAAATTGCCTCGCTTAATGACCACCGACTCATTATTTAGCGTCTCTCGAGCGATAATTTATGAATTCATTTTTCTCGCGGCATCAGTCTCCAGCTACACGAGAGAAGAGTTTTTCTTACATAAACAATCGAGCAATAACGCGAAAAATGCCGAGGCTCATCGGGGACGTGTTTTTTGTCTTTCGCAAGTCTTTTTTACAGCGGAAATAAGCCAAGCGGATCAAAGCAGCAGGAAAACAAGCGCAATCCACTGAGATAACACGACGTGTTCGTTATGCGGAATAGTTTGATTCCTCCGCACCGACTCGCACCGGAGAGTATAGTGTATCAAGTTTCACCAGAAGCAAACAAACCGCCGTCACTATTTCTAGACGCTGCGGTGCGCGCCTATGCGCACACGGCATCCGAAGACTGACTCGACGAGAGGGAAAAAAGATGAGAGAGAGAGAGAATCATTCCACGAGCGCTTTATTTGATTAACCTTGTGCATGAAAAAAGATTCCTCGGCTGCGCCGCGCGCCGGAGAAAAACTGACGCCGCTGCTACATAGACGGAGCCCCGAGATCTTCTAATAATACACCGTTGATCTATTAGAATGGTCTTTGCTAATTACCACGGCGCTTTTGAATTTAATTTTAGAGAGCTGTGCTAATTTGACAAACAATGTATCGATTCAAGGAAAGGTCGCTCTCTCGCTGACGCAAATCCGTTGTTGAAAAGCGAGCTCGAACAATCGAGGACGTATTATAGTGTGGGTCTGAATAAAAATTATTCATAAAACTCTCGCGGTGACATTTCGTTTACGCTGACTTACATTCGACGAGAGACGCGCGCTCGGGTGTATAATTGCGAAGAAGCCTTTTTTGTACCATGTCTCCTCCGTATACGTCTCGCTCAATGGGTTAATCCGCATTCATAATCGCAAACTCTCGGCGCCGGACGCTCACATATACTTACACATACGCAAGAGTGGACTACCTTGAGGGCAGTCGTCATCATTCAGCCGTTAATTCTCTCTTTCTTGCGCAGTTCGCGAGACTCAATAGGCGCGCCGGAAGCCCTTTCACGAATAAATGTGCGTCTGTCTGCGTCTTCCCACACACGTACGTGTCTGCGAAAAAGACCTGATGCGACGAGGGAAGGAATCACTCTCGGGTTTCTCGCCCTTTAAGACGGATTTCGAAACTCGCGTCTCTTAAGCAATTAACTTTGGCTTTACCGGGTGTCGCGTTTTCCATTGACAGGGCGGATGAGAGAGATGATTTTCTCGTCGGCATTGTAAAGACAGTGTCGCGAGCGCAAATTGAGTGAGAGGACTCTTGATGAGATTTGATTTGGCTTTTCACGAGTGAGTGCGCTTCGGATTTCACGTCGAGAACGACTTAAAGCGATCGCTTCATTCTCGGTCTCTCGGCTAACAACACCAGAAAGCTTGATTCGTTTTCCGAATGACGGAAACTCGTTATAGCATAGTTCGATTGTGTGCGAAATCGAAATCCTGATATACGTACTATATCTCAATATTGCCAGTGGCATCGCGCCTCTTTTCGAAAGACGCTACTACATTTATATTGCTGTATGTATGTAATACCACCGCCGACAAAAAGCCACTCGATAAACGAGCCGTGAAATTCAAAGCACAATAACGTCCCCGGCACGCGCACTAAAAATGTAAAGCCACTGTGTGTGAAAGTGACAGCGGTATACCGGACCAGGAGTCGCGCGCGTCGATTCATACCGGCGGCGAAAATCAGTTTGCATTTTCGGCCGAGCTCGCGCGACGTCGCGGCCAGCCGGTTCTCGGATCGCTGCACTCGGCGGTGCACACTGTGTATATAATGCTCCTGATGTCAAGTGCTCAACTCCTGACACAAGCAGAGGAAGGCTAATTCGAGCCTCAGCGAGTCGGAGTTTCTCTCTCTCCCTCTCGCGGTACGATAAATTGCGAAGCAGCTCTTTTTGAAATTACAATTCAAGCCCGCGCGCGCATGTTTTCGTATTTTTACCGACTCCGACACTGCAGCTTGCTGGAGAAGAAAGCGGCTGCATCAGCTTTAACAGAAACTCGATAGCATCTCTCGGGGAGAGAAGCCGATATGAACTGCGCTTGATACACACACTTCCATCACTCGGCCGCGTATAATTATTCACGAGCACGCCGCGCGCGCGCGCGCACCGGAGTATAACGAGAGAAAAACAACAGAGAGCCAGTGTGGAGAGATAGGGGGCGAGTATATAACAATGTTGCTCTGTGAAATATTAGCGCGCCGCGGGATGACGAGTGCGGTAAATAGGGAGAAGCTCTGTGCACAACCTTGAACCGAGCCGAGCAAACGCCGGGGGAGTCTCGCGTCGCGGGTGGCATTACAGCCGGAGAGAGAATTTCACGGACTGCATCTGCTTCTGATCCGATGATAGAGCGCGATAAGGCACGCGAATGTCAAGGAGTGTGACGGGATCGCTGAGGCTGCTCTCTTGGATCCTTCGGGGGTGGAACTCCGCAATGCGAGAGGACTGAGGGATTCGGCGAATGATTATTCTGGTTGGAGGAAAAGTTGAGTTTTGTATCGTGTCAGTTTCTGAGGTAAATCGGAGAATCTTCGTTGTGTCTAATTTTTAAATTAACGCGTGAAAGCTTCTCGAGATTTTCTCCGAAACGCTACATATTCAATAAGCCAAACTTGCGTGCAATCACTCTGAACGAGGTGTCAGAATTTTGAAACCTCGAAAAGTACCAACAGTACGTGTATATTTTCGGAACATGACTCGATCTTTTTCCGAGAAAACATTCAATAATCCCATACAACTATACGCTTTCTACAAAGACGTCAGAAAAGAGGTGGTAGACAAACATCCCAGCAAACACACAAGGCGTAAAGCCACCGCCGCAACCTCGGTAAAACCCGGTCTTTATTGCAACAATCTGTGCGGTTGCATTTGTCGAGCGTCGCGTGTTTTGAATTAGGCAAGTATTAGTCGCCGAGCGAGGCGGAAACACGTGTATAGTATCTTTTTATCATCAGCGACGCTGCAGCAGCTCTCCCGAAAGTGTAAATAAGCGTCCCCCTCCTCCTGCAGACGCAGGCTTCTATAAATACAAGCGTCGAGCTCGGTCCGTTCCGATGATTCCGTATGCCTGTGTAGGTGGAGAAAGAGAGAGAACGGTCGGCGATATTATCGCCCAAAGTCTTGGGTAAATAGATAGTAAAGTTGTCGATGGGAGAAAAAGACAGTGCGAGGAGAGCTATACCAGTGTAAAAAGTCGCTGTGTGTTGACACTGTACTGAGATAAAGGCGTCGAGGCGGTTTTACCGACGTGTGAAAACACGCTGCGAGAGGGATGAGGAAAGTCGACGGCCGATGGTTTGTGATGTTTTTCGAGGATCCGAGTTGGTTCAGCCTTATTGATTAGCGATTTTTTTTCGGGAAGGATAATCGCTATCTTTATTGCTTTTACGAAGAAAACTTGATATTCTTGGGGAACACGGGCCTCTTCGGTATATTTGCTATAATCTCTGATAATAATATCCCATCATTTCGTTTTGCGGGTTTTTTATGGAGAAAATATTGCACCAACTGTCATTTCTGCATTTGAATACAAGCCATTTTTGTCGAAAGTATTTTCATGCAATCCAAGATAAGCATCGCTTAATATTATGCAAATATCTTGAAAAAAAAGTAACTGAAGCAATAATGAGCAGTTACACAAAAATTGCAGGCTGCACGAAGAAAATGATAATAATACAAGATAACAAAACACAGGATTTGCATATCTGCAAGATGAAATCTGCACTCGCTCAGATTCGCGACAGATTCTTCATTAAAATCTGACACACCCGTAATTTTTTTATTATGAATCAGCTGCCCTACACCGCTACAATCGCGAGAGCCATCAAATTTTCAGCAAATAGCAAATTAATCCTCGACGTGTCTCGACAAGTCTCTCGTCGTTCCCTAATGCAAATAAATGCTCCAGCGATTTTTCGCATTCATCATCAGGCATTTAATGAACGTTTTAGCGGCATAAAGCGCATAAATAAGATAAATAAGTCGACGTTGGCGGCGGTAGCGTATGAAAGGGAGAAGGAGGCAGAAGAAGAGAAAAAAAAACGAGCGAAGAAAGGGATCCGCAATAAAAAGTCGCGAAGCGCCGGCGTTCAATCGCGATAAGCGAGCTGCAGCCGCGGCAGAAAGGGAGCTGCCGCGCGTGAAAATGAGGTGCGGACGTGTGAGGGACGGAGATACGCGGCGACGTAAAAAAATAAGAATATCAAATGAAAGCGAGTCGGAGAGAAATATAAAGTGGCGCGAGAGGGTCGCCGGTTATAAGAGAAACGTTTAGCCGTGCAGAGAAGGTGAAGAGAGAGAGAGAGAAAGATGGAGAATATAAAAAGCCGAGAGAGAGAGGTATGAAGAGTGAATGAGCGAGACGGACGGGAGGAGGGGAAAAATTGAAAATGATGGAAAGGCTAGCTCTGCGAGCGGCGACGAGGGAGAGCTGTGGTTATATAATATATAAGGAGAAAAAAGTGCCGCCGCGCTATAGAATGGAGCGATGCATCACGCGGCGACGAGGACGTCGACGGTGACAAACATTTCTTCGTGATTGTTTGCTCTCGCTCGATGGCTTTGACAATTTCTGATATTAAAGCTTTTTCTGCGCGGGGCGAAAGTTTTTCTTGCCTCCGGCACTTAAGGAGCTTGCGGCTTTTTATTACGCGCAGAATCGTCGTATCTTTATCGCATTCAGAATCCAGATAGATTTTTGCATCGACGTTTCTGGCACAGAGAGAAAGCTTTTTCAATAATCGCTATATATATATCGGCAATTTTCATTTTGTTGGAAAAGTTTGCGAACTTTGATCGAACGAATTATACCGTACAAATACCGGCGCTGATGGTTAAAATTATAAAAGCTTGATTCAGTATATCCTGATCGAAAATATTAAAAAATTCATCAAACAAAGTTCAAAAAGCTTGTTAATGCTCTGTAAATATGTGAATATATACCTTCAAATTGCCGCATGTATACGTTTACAGAAGCAACTGATGCAATGTCGATATCAAAGAGGATATATATTTTTACAATTATATTCCAAGAATAATTTGATTCCAGTAGCACGCTTAAAATTACAAAAATTAATTTACGCGATCTTCGACGAATATATCCAAAATAATGCGAGTCCTACCCAATCCCCAAACGTCAAACTTTCTCAAAGCTCCCGGCGGCGCTTGATCGCGCGACACTTTTTCAAGCCGAGCGAGTAATTTCAAGCTTCATAAATTCCGAGGGTGTTCGATGCATTCCTAGCCCAGGCTTAATCTATCCTTCCCCGCACTCTGTTTCGCAATCAAGCGGCAGATAGAGAAACATTCCCTGGCGCTTTGTGCTATAGCCGAGCACCCCTGTATATATGTGTTTATGTACGCGTTGGCGCGATTTCTCGCAATCCGCCTGCGCAGTTGACAGTCGAAAGGGTCCGCAGTGTAACGAGTGCGCGGTCCCCAACTTCAGCTCCGTATCGTGTGTATAGAGCTGGAGTTTAAATATGTTTATCGTGCCTCGGCTCTATTCTCTTTTATGAAGAGGAGAGCGTTTCGCGAGGTATCAAATTATTATTCTAGCTATAGTCGCAAGACGAGCTTTAAGTCGAGAAAATTTAAAAAATAAACATCGCCAGTCTGCGTTCTCCTCCGCATGCACCAACGAACCTTGTCTATTTCGAGTTTTCACTTCCATCTATCTTTCCTCCCTTCCTAGCTCAGCCCCCGTCTCTCTAAAAAAATTACTTCCCTCATACATACATTACAGGCTTTGTGTAATCGTCCCAGGAGCAGAGCAATACGCGCACACAGTACAAGCGAAGGCCACGTCGAGCTTCATATAAGCCTACCCTCGAGGGCAGCTTGCGCATACGTCGCAAGCAAACCTCGTGCAGGCGTCCCCTAGAGCTGCTCGATGAAAAAAAGAAGAGAGAAAGCGCGCTGACGACATGAAACGAGGAGGAGCCATCGCTCATCGCTGGAATCGCGACCCCCCAGGCGATCCGGCATCGACATAAAAATAATTAAACGGCCCGCCGCGACGCGTCACACTCTGTATACTTCAATGTCGCGCTGTATATACACTATACTGCAAAGCAAATGGATCGAGCGTGATTAAAAGCAATTTTTCCGCGAAATTATCGATTTCCCGGATCAGTGCTCTCACCACCACGAGTTTTTCCAATTTTCCGGGTAAAGCTTTGTAGAGCCGAGCGCTTTTTGCACGCACGATCTTTTGATGGCCTCTACGCCGTGGAAATGAAAGTGATGAATTTTGAATGCAATAAGCGCGAGGGTGTCCCCGTAATTGTAATATCGAATGATTTACATGATAATGGCAATCTGAAAGGCGCGGGCGTGAGGAAGCACGACGTTGTCTTTGTATGGAGCGTGAGCGCGAGGGAGAAAAGATTATAATTGATGATGGAAGCTGTGATTCGGCTTTGAAAGGCAAGGCTCGGTGTTTCAGCTTTGCGTAACAGGACATAGGAAAAACGATTGTGATAAATGATTGGAAAATTTATAGTTGGAAACATTCGACGATGAGAAAAAAAGCAGACCGACGTCTAATGCAAATTGGCTGTAACACACAGCTGTGAAGCTCCCCCGACTAGTTAGCTCGTCTTCGAGAAGTTCCCCACGTACTTCCGAGCAGCGTCTGCAGCACCTCATTATCCAAAAGTCGTGCTCGAGCTACGCTAGGAACGTGACATCGGGAAAAGGTGGCGAAAAAAAGTCAAGAGGAAGCTCAGCCGATGTGTAAGCGACCCTCTCGTAAGCTTGTATATACACCTGGAAGATCGCGTGCACTTTTACATATAATACATAGACTTTATTTACCATCAGTTTGTAAATTTCGAATTTCCATCGCGGCGAATAATCGGTCACACGCGAGGCATCACGAATCATATACAGATGTCACGCCAACAGCAGTAGAATCTGTCCAGTGCATGTCTCCAGGTATACAACGCATCCACCAGCAGCAGTTCACGCGAGTACACGTAACTATACTATACGCAAAGGGTGAGCGAAATCTGGTGGCCGTGCAGTGCCTCGTGTCCCCCCGGAAACCCGATGTTTGGCACTAGGTATATACAGGCCAGAGGAGGCTGTGCGACGAGACACGAGATATACGGAACGGACAGTCAGTTGCGGGTCTCTCGCGATGCGTGAAAGCATCGATCACGAGAGAGGAGAGCCTGCGTTGTACGCACCGCTGCGGCAGCTGCTCTTGGCGCTATACAGGCGTGTCGAAGCGCCGCCAGCGTAACGTAAGACGCGAGGGGGGGATTTCTGTCTGATGCTTGTTTCTTTTATTTCACTGCGGCGACTGCTGCTGGTTTGTGCTGCAATATTAGAAAGGAAACGCACACGTGTTCCTAATTTTGGCTGAATCTGTTATACAGTTCACACAACGATTTAAATACTCGAGCTGCTGGGTGTACATTATGACGATGCTGCTACTGCAGCTGAGCTTACGGGTTGTAGGTGAGATATGCGTGTGGAGGGAGAACGTTTTGTTCCGTGGTCGTAAAGATTAGGTGCGCTATTTCCGGAAGCATTTGTCAGTGCGGTTTCAAAAGACATTCTTTCCAGAGATTAGAGCTCTCTTCTCACGAAATGTCTTTTTTGGGTCTACTTATAGATAATGGGATTACGCGTAATTGTTTACGAACTGGCTTATTATATAAGCTAGTTGCTATATTCTGCGCACGTATCATCATGAAATACAATGTATTTATAAACTATAGAACTTAAGTATTGAATTTAAGCAACTCACTTTTTGCAGAAATCCTCAATGAAGGCGATGACACTTTCCTTTTACGCTTCACAAAAGCGGTGACATATCACCATCCTGTATTTTCCCTCTACGCTCTTTAGTACTTCAGAGATCCCTTCGAACCCATTCACCAAGGGTGAACGAATTGTACCGAAGACTGAGGCACATGCAAAAGTAGCGTAGAAAAAAGCAAGGATATCATGTTCTTTACTTTTCTACGTGCACTCTGTCAAGTAATCACGTGGATAAATGAAGAACTATGTCACCGCTGATGTTGCGTATCACGAATCCTCGTAGATTTGGTCATCGAAATCTGAATTTTTAAAAATAAAGTCGATTAAAATTCAATCAAATTAAAGCGGCTATAATATTTTTATCAAAGAATCGTGTTTGACAGACTTCTTTTTGCGACAAAGTCCGAGACAAAGTCTGCGAAAGTGCAAATACAATTTTTCTATAGAGTCCACGTACGCGAATGTATATATGCTGGAGAATAACCGTAAGTTGGAAGCTATACAAGAGATATAAAATCGAAACTCGGGTCATAAACTCGACTTTGCTGGTACGACACAGGCTATAAAAGAATGAACGGAATTGGTCAATGTTCTCGCGAAATTTTGTTCAACGTTGGCTTCTCTTTTTAAAGTTTTTTTTTATCCTTGACAAGAATTGTTTATTGGAAATTAATTTGCGAAACGTCAAATACAAAATTCATTCGAAGCAACAATTACTCAAGTAAAGACACATTTATTGTTCTACTACTGGCGCCTTGTTCGATAAACAATCCATTATTCATAATTTAAACCTTATTCATCACAGACCAAACATCCAGTAGGTTACCACACTCTGAGTAATTCTTCAAATAGCTACATATACTCCAATCAGCTTTATTACTCTTTTATCATCAGAATTTGCGCATCGCACGATAAGCAGCAAACAACCGCATCGATCAATCAATCTCCGCATCTCTCTCTCTTTCCGCTATCTGCTTCGCAGGTGCACGAGAGCGAGACCGAGGGAGGTTTCGCCAGTACAGCATCGTTCCGCCGTGCACAGGACAAAGAGAGCCGGCAGAGAACGAAGTAAACCTCCCGCGCTCGAGAGGAGACACAAAGCTCCAGGGAGATTTCTGGAAATTAAAGTTTTTCGTTGCTGATGGGGAGGAGGAGATCGTGATGCTTTTTCTATTTCGTCCCGGAGCGTTGCCGGCAAGAACGAGGCAAAAAAATAAATAGGAGATTAAGCAGGAGTGATTTAAAGGGGGGACGCCGCGAGTGACGTGCTATATAGTGTGCGACTCGGTGGCAATCGCTTTCTTTCCGCTCGATGATGGAATAGAGCGTAAGAGCAAAGTGTAGTCCCGTGGTGGCTTTCGAAACTTGATGCTTGTCCGAGAAAATCATTTCCAGAGGACACTGGAGATTGCTTGCTAGATTATTGGATTTCTTAATTGAGTTGATCATCAAATTAGTTATCTATTATATTTATTTGCAGCTACACTACATTATTCAGCTGGTATTCCGAAATCTACATCACGAATATGTCTACGTTTATTTAAACGGCAAACTGCGCAGTTCCGAAGCAACCTTTCCTCAAGCGTCTCCAGGCACAGCTTTATCGGATGCAAAGCTTAAATTTAAATTTCGCGATTCCATATCGAATTCATTTATAGCAGCGTGCTGCAGCTCTTCTGCACGACGCAGTCGAAACATTCGCGCGCTTTCAAAGCGACACTGCGCGCAAAGAGAGAGAGAGAGAGAAGTTCGCAAAGAGCCATAAACCCGTTGGCGTTGCTTACGCGATGCACAGCAAAGACGCAAAGGAAATCCCGCAATAAGTACCAAGAGAGCGCGAGATTTCTTCTCGACAACGTACACGGCTAGTCCTATACTGCAAGGGACGCCAGTATTCGTGCGAGAGGAATCCCAGGAGAAAATCTCAAGAATCGTAGACCCACTCGCTTCCTCTGACTTTGAATTTCGCAGGCGGCAAGCAAACGAAGAACCGATGGATTGTCGCGCTCGCGCGCGTTTAAAATTTTACGTCGCCATGAATCGCCGAGTACCTACTGCGAGAAACCATCGACTTGCGTACAAGCGCTCACTTTGTAAGCGTGCGTCGTTCCGTGTATATAGAGTGTATGTGTAAGGGTGTACGACGTCTTCGCTATGTAGTTGAAAAGAATCCGGAAAGTCACTGCGCGGAAAGTAGGAAATCAACCGTTTAAGTATGCGAGAGAGTAAAGTACCCTCGAATTACTTATGGATAAGTGGTTTGACTAGCAGCATACTAATTATCGGAATTCGATGATTTATTGACTCTTTAACATTTTGAAGGTGCTAAACGAACATTCTTACAATTATATTAAAAAGGAGTTGTATGAGGTACCGAATCGCTAATCGCTATTGAATAAAATAAAAGGTAACTTAAAAAAGCATTGTTTTAAAAAAGTTATTTGACGAGTACAAATCTTTCTTCCATGACGTTCGAATTTATATAAAATTTCCCTGCAACACGGCAGTTCCGCATATGACGAAATAAATTGTTCTAATAGTAAAATAATATCAATTTAAAGTCATCCACTTTAATCTGCCTTCCTCCCTCTCCTTCTCCAACGTAAAAGACATCCTCCTTACAATTATATCCACTTAATGCTACCGTAAAGCGGAACACGCAAGAGAAGCTGCCATATCTCCGCATTTCCACGATTGTGCGTGTAAGTACGTTTGCGTCGTCGTCGCTCGTGTTTCTTTCTCGGCACTCGAAGAGAGAAGATACAGTCTCGAATAAGTGCTCTCCTCGGGTTTTCTTCCCCTTCCCCGTTTCGCAGCAACACGCAAATGTGCGTGAACGACGCGACGACGAGCCCGCGGCTATCGCTGCAGATGTTTCGAAAAGTCTCGAGCTCGTCGTTTCGTTTCGCCTACTCTTTTTTTTCTTTTCTTTGCCTTTTGTCGCGCCTCGTATCGCCGCACCGCGACAAAGAGTATAGTGTCGTCATGCCTATGGTACAGAGAGAGAGAGAGGGAGAGAGTTAGCAGGGAATACTTGGCAAGAGGTGCTACAGCATCGTTTCGCGTGCGGTTATCGTTAGCTGCAATCCGAGGGTTTTATAAACATCGCGAGCGATTATTCGACCTCGAGTGCTGACTCGTAATTCTGGCTTCTCGTTTTCCTTTTCTCTTTGCAGTGTCCCGTGTATAAGTAGCTTGGTAACCGCTCGATCTCTCGTTTGTATAGTGAGCCAACTGGTTGAAGTTGTTTGAATTTTTTCAGGACAATCGATTACAATAATTTGTTTCAGAATTTAAAATATTATATAAATATACTGTGGATTCTCGAATATCTTAGGAGAAGACACGAGATCGATTATATTCTAGTAGTTTACGGAGCAACTGCAAGAGCACATCAGACATCAAATGTCTAAAATATCCTACACTCGATCGAGTGAAATTCAGATGTATCTTGTACATCTACACAGTTTTGCGTATTTTCACGGTGCACACTAAGCAGTTTACTAGCGAGTTTTGAGTTACGCTCTATTCCGAGAGCGTTGCCGCGATATCTGTTTACATAACGTAAGCTCCATGAAGCACTGGTATTTGCAGAAACACTTTTCGTAATGCAGCTTTGATGTGCAGCGCGTATAGCCGAGTTACCTGATACGAGAAGCTTGTAAGGCGCAGCGCAGGTTGTATAGGACTGCGCAAATATGCACAACAATAGTCAACTTGCAGGAAAACATCTGCGTCTATTCACGGAAACATCGTCGTAATTCTACGCCAACGCGACGTTTGCTCAAGTGTAAAACCGCAGTATCACGGGCTGCAAAAAAAAATTGTAAAAATTGAATTTTTTTCACGAAATACACACATGGCTGGTGAGTACAGAAAAAAAACAGAACGCATTCTCGTCCAGATGTTCGGTTTCGACGCGTTGGCTTTTGTATATTACCAGCGTATCCCTACATAGCGTTGATAACGTCACGCAGCTCATCAGCAGCCATTATCGCCCGCCCCATCTAATCCTCGGCCGCTCACTCAAGGCAGAAAAAAGGCCTATCCAATTTCGCCGTAGAATGAACTTCCGATCCTGACGAATCCTGCACACATACGTACGCATCATCAGCCATATAGTAGCAGGACAAGAGACACTGATAATATACACGAGATGACGCGCTGTCGCAGTATACATATATATCGCTCTATTTTCTCGTGTGTGCGCACCGAGCGCGTAACCCGGTGTGAAGGGTGTCAAAATGCAATTCATCACGCGCGGAGAAAGAGAGAGAGAGGGGCCAAAAGATAGGAGGTCGAGGGACTCGAGCCGCCCGCGGGGCTCACGCACAGCCGAAACATCAATCTTCCTCAGCAACAATGTTCGCGTAAATTACCCTCATCGATATCAAAGGGAGAGAGAGAGAGAGCGCGCGCGAGGGTGGACGAGAGCAGGAGAGTCTAAAGCGCCGAGGGAGTGAGACGGGAGATGCTGAACGAGAGTGACTTTCTTATCAGGCGAATTGCATTCGTGTTAGGACGCGAAATTGGTCTTTCCTTGCCCGTGAGGATAGGCAGACTCGAGCAGCCGTCAGTTCGAGTAATTGCATCTAGGCTTCTCCACTCGTGTGGATGGAAATTTTCATTTTTTTTCGCTGTGATTGATGATCGCACACTCGCTTCAATGCTCGCGACTGTTACGCGTGCGAATATTGAAAAATAAATACGCTATAATTCAAGTATTATCCGGCAACTCTTGCTCGAATGAATTAAGAAATATCCCGATCGATACATCCGCAAGCGAAGCTCGAGCAGTGTAATTTCAGACTGTACCGTTGCTCCTAACAGTGCAAACGTTTGGCTTTCATAATTTCAGCGTTCGACTATACTACGATGAGACGGAAGTATTATAGAGGGATAGAGAAAAAAAGACGCGAAGAAAATCGCTGCCGCTCCGGTAATCGTCGGAAGAGTCTGTTATACTCGCACAGCTTCTCTCTCTCTCTCTCTCTCTTACTCTAACGGCCGAGAGAGAAAAGGAGGTGAAAGATCAACCGCGCGCCGAGCGAGAAAGGAAAGATGAAAGAAGACCATAGAGCTGCAGGAAGGGACAAAGAAAGCTCGGGGCAAGATTAGGTCGTGTAAGACCGAATCACGGACATTATATCGCGCGCCTCTCTCGCGATACGGTGCGGGGTTTAATGTACCGTTATGATCTTTACGGGCTAGCTGCTTTTTATAGGCTATATTGCGATTGAGTTTTCGCACTGCCCGCTTCGACGCGCCTATTGCCCGGGATCCTCCTCGATTCTAAATCGGAAACTTGTAACTGGATGCTTTATTCTCGAATTTCAGTCACGAAAATATTATTCTAATAATATATATAGCGTATTTCATAAATCAAAATGTTAAAGAACTCTGCAGACAAGATGAAAAATGCGTTGACAGTTTTCGGTTAAAATATACGCGCGCATTGTATCATGAAGAGTAACGGCGCAAAAAGCAACAATGTAAATTATAATGGTACAATGATGTTTTCCTGCAATTTTGAGGTCTCTTAAAACATGCTGGTAAATGCAGGGATTAAGTTGCAGCTCTTGCGGAGGAGCTCCGTGTACCGCACCATCTCTCTTATCTCTCTTGGGGCTGTCGTGGGAATTTGAATTTTAAATCTAACGCAAAATGTTTCGGGCACGCCGTATAGCTTAAGTCGCTGGTAAAATGTTTCACCAAGTATAGAATAATATAAGGGATGCAAACATATTTGTCAGGCGCGCGCGCCGGCGAAATGCATTTCCTCCTTCTGGAAAACATCGATGCTGCATTAAATTATCAAAATTTTTCGCTTTTTCTTCCTACACAGAAATTCTCGGTATATTTCATCGAACAAGAATCTTGTTACGAAGCTGCCTTCAATAATGCCAAAAATGCATTTCGAATACCTGGGATTTTTCAATTTAAAAATTCAATACTGGTTTCATCAACCGCGGTATCGAGGAGTTCCTTGAATTTCTGACAAATAGGTATACAGACATATTTGAATAAAATAAAGATAAAGATAACATTATTACAACATCAAATCGCTCACAAGCCCGAATTAATTATCACAACCTTTCCCACACCCCATCTCTGACCCATAAATCGCCGAGCTCGCGCGAAGCTCCTTTCAGCATCCACATGTACTTCACAAGCGTATCCTCGCGTGTGCGCTTGCGCACAGGTGGTACACAGGCTGCAGGCACTCACACTTATCCCACGGCCCTCTCTCTCTCTCTCTCCTATCTATGCAGCAAGCGAAATAATTACGAGGGCCCAAAATATGTGTGGTCCTTATTCGGGAAAATAATTGCTCGTTTTCCGCGAAAGCTTACAAATTAGCCGAAAACGCCGAGGCCGCCGCGCCCGTGAAATTCGGTTGTTAGCGGTAAATTGAGAGAGGGAGAGAACTCGACCGAGAGCCGCCCGAGACTCTCTTTAACGAAGTCTGGTTTAATGAGCCCGAGGGCCTCCCTGCAGCCTAGACACTCCTCTCGCGCACTAATTGCATTAATTGCAAAATGTCTCCGCGCGCGACTCGACTTCGACGGCACAAGCTCTCTCCAGCTATGGTAAATATACAGATATATAATATACCATCGCAAGTAAGCTAGCAAACTTGGGCGCTCACTCTCGCTTTCTTCGAGACGCGACGACGGCGCTTTTCGCTCTCGTTTTGTCGATCACTATATACCACTACCAACGCTGCTTCCGCTTTCAATCGCTTCTCTGTGTTTACGCTTTTCCTTTTGCAGTCTATATATTACTATTATTGGTTTGACCGTCGGCGCGTGAATACGCATAACGTAGTCGCTGCGGCAGTATGTATATATTTAGCGACAAGGGCGTCAAAATGAATTTACGAGTTCGCGGTGGCAGAATTAATGAGTCTTGATTCTAGATTTACGCGGCTGTATCGGCTCGTTTCGAGTATAGCCGCGCGTTATATTGTTATTATTATGCCGACAGCTGCTGCTCCACGTCTCACCGTAAAATGTCATATTTACTGGTTTCGTCTATTTTAATTGGACGACAGGCTTCTCTCTCTGCGTCGCGCGGTAATTACTTTTTTATTGGCTAATCTATCGAAATTTGGGGAGTACGCACGTTTCCCGCGAGACATTCCAAGATTAGCCTCGTCAGCTTATTTACGAGTTTTCTTTTTCAACAAATATGCGAATCCTCGCGTAAAATGAAATAAATGTCCGGATAATATATTACATTATAAAATTATTTTTAGAGCGCGCGTTTTTAATACCCGTCGGACAACATCAGGACAGCACATCAGAAAAGGTCGAGGCGAACCGAGAGACATGAAAATAACTTTGGTTCTGCATTCGCGGGTGGTCGGCTTTGCATGTTATTACATACGAGACGAAGTAAATGAAAATCGTACGTATTTTTATCGTTATTTATCGTTAGCTTCTGTCTGATTGAACCGCATATTGTTATAAAGTATCGCAATATGGCTACAGTGTCGAGTGCGAACAACCCGAAGCTGCAAGTGTACATAAGATAAAACAACCTGAAAATCAGACTCAACAAAAGCTGGCGCAATTGCGAAATGGCATAAAGCAGAGTCGGTGCAAGCCATTTTACAAACAATCAAGCGCACGCATAAAGCCACTTCCAAACGAATCAAAACCAACAGCTCTCTCGAGTGCAAGCGAGAGAAAGAGAAAAAATGAAGCAATAACACTCGTCGTGAACAAACAATAATCCCTGGCGCGATAATAAAACGCAGCAGAGACAAAGGCGCGCAAGGCCGCGCGCGATCTTAGCGTCTCTCTCGCGATACTTGATTAATGGCAATCACCATTCCTTTCTTTTTTTTTAATTTTTTTATCGCGCCGTGCAATCTACTACGAGCGACGCGAGACATGCTAATACGGTACACACGAAGAGCATATCGGCCGCGATCATTTGTGTATTATGCATGCGCGATCCTGTCGCGTGCACTTAAACGCCCTGCTCTACTATACTGCTGCTGCTGTGTGGTGCCAGTCTCCGTAGCGCCGGACTTGTAAAGTTGCGCGATCGCGGTTATTGCAGCGCACGCCGGCTGACTGGCTATATAGCTCTACTCTATTCGAGAGGGGGGCTATACTCCACTCTCCGCGGCCGCTTTTAATGATTTGCTCTAGTGAGCCGTGAAACAAGCTGCTTTTCTCGGATTCGTCCGTAATGAATAATTAAAGTAATTCCTCGTCGCGTTCGATTTTCTCTTTGATGCAGTAGCGTTATACCTGATTAAATGTGATTAACACAGATTTACCCGTAAAAACTTGCGTGGAGATCTAAATTTAAAATCGTCGCCCTACTACTATTGATGGATTCAATGCTAATTTCGTCATCAATATATGGCTACACTTTTTTGATTGAATAAAGAAAGTTAAAAGAAAAAAAATATTGTTGGTTTTATACGTAACCTACTTGGACATAGATCTCAAGTGCAATAATTACCAGTGATATTGTAGGTGTGGCACGACAATCTCGTACCGCACGCAGCTAAACGGTTAACTACTCGGTGTTTTTCCCATGTACACAGGTTATGCAATTTACTCGTCGGGTTTCAAATCACCTCTGATATTGGCTCGATGGTAAAAATATCGAATTTTCACATTGAGGATTTGATCACGAATGCACACGTCGTAATTAGTTTCTTGGATAGGTACATACATATATCTCAATAGCCATTATATGACGTGTACTCTTCTCTCTGAACACACCTGTAAAAGAAAAAAACCAAATGAAATCTATATAACTATAATCCTTCATTATTTTGATTTTACGAAATCATTATTCCCGAGCGATTTTCGCAGGCGTTCCTCTCAGCATTAGAGTCCGGCATATCTCCTTATAGCGAAAGGGCACGATGGGCCGGTCCGCGTAAATCACGCGCGAGCTTAGACCGACCACCGCGGTCCCGCCCGAGCGCGTGTGAACTTCATTTCCGCGCACGTGCACCGTCTTGACTTTCCACCCGTAAAACCGGCCGCTCGCGCCGTATAATTTTCGCACGCGCCTGATTCTTCCCGGCTGCTATGGAGGGAATTCGCGCTTTAATGGGCTGTGCTATACCAGGATGTATCGATTCGCTTTGAAATGAATAGGATTTTTTTTCGCATTCGGTTGAATTGTAGGGGTGAAATTTCAGAGCCCGTAGAGAGGGATTGTTCGTGGATCCAGACAATAAATTTCATGCTGTGTCTGTGTGTATCGTGTATCTCGAATCGTTGGGTATTGACGGAAAAAAGAGCGAAAACAATGCGAAAGCTCTGCTAATTAGGCATTCAATCTTCCACGAGTTTGAAGCGAAAATTAATAATCGAACTGACGCTGCCTGTGATGCATCATCGCCGACGATTCGAATTTTATTACTGCGTATTTTTCTGTCGCCATCACGCGAAACGATTTTCAAGTGAAAAAGAAAACAGTCGAGTTCATTTGTCTCTCGCGCAGGGCTGCAGCAAATATTTACGCTGTCGCCGTTTTTGACACTGGAAATCCGATGCTGATGAATGGCTACTGTTCTCGCCTGTATACTCGCTGCATTAGAGTATGCTTTACAATCAGATATTGTTGACTTTTCAAATGTTATCGGTTGTCTCTGTTTTTAAAGTCTTCGCGAGCGAGAAATAATAATTTCAGAAGAATCAACAAACGAACCGTCAATCATAATGCATTGAGTTATTTTCGGTAGGTAAATTATGATTTTCAACAAAGCTCAGAGCACTCGCGTGTTTTCTCACGAATTCTCGTATAATCTCGAGTCGCTAATTAAACAAGTCCGAAATAACACGATCAAATTTAAATTATACAGTCGCCGAAAATATGAAATAAACAAAGATCAACGAACTGGCAAGTTAATTGGTACCCTCCACCGCACATCCGAACTCACGAGGGTCGAGAGCGCGAAACGCGTTAAAGCCACATATATAACATCGCAAAACTCGTTCGCAATAAAAAGGCAGCTCTATATTGCCCTCTCTCGTTAAAAACGTGTTTCTCTTGGCTCGCGTGCGCGTCGGCAGGCCCTAAACGCATCGCGCATTGCCGATTTTATCTAGACACCCTCGTATATATGTATAGCTTCAAGGTTCGAGCTGCTTTGTTAAAGCCGCGAGCGCAACTTTTGCCGAAGTAAAAACGGAGAGCGGAGAGAAGGAGACAGACAGGCAGTCGGGACAGTGCAATAAAAAATATCAAACGGGGGAGAACCACCGATGCGCGCGAGAAAGAGAAAACGAAGAGAAGAGGTGAAGATGGCAGAAGCGATTGCGTGAGTTGTTAAAAATTGCCTGCGCGAGAATCGATTTCTGCGCGTTAGGAAGATCATCTATTAAAATTGTAAAATAAGAAAATTGCAAAGATAATGTACTGATAAAGCAAAATGGGAGGAAATAAATAAACCTATCGCAGAACGTAAAGTCGAAAATCCTGACATAGACAACATTGTAATATCTGAATACTATATGCTGTCGCCAATTTTTGAGGTAACGGGAGAAGCTAAAAGAAAATACGTAAGTAAAGGCAAGGATACGAAGGCAAAGGAACAGAGAAAACACAAGTTTAGAAGGGACGAAAGAAAAACCAAAGCCGATGATCATATTGCACTCCTCTTATTTCCTTAATACCCTACAAGGTTCTTCAAACTTTTCGCGAAACTTTGAAAAGAACGTTTGATTATCAGGGGAGACTGTCACGCGATACGAAATTCCCTTCAAAAGATCTGCTCTTATGGAAATTTTCTTATTAAAATTCATTACAAGTTTTCACAGGCCTTTTTATTTTTTTGCCGTATTTTCTTTTAATTCTCTTAATTCTTTTCGGGCCAGATTATGTAAAATATTATACTTTGAGCGGCTGCCAGAAACTTACTTGCCGAAATTCATTATACAAGTTTTGAAGGCACCTCGTTGCTTTTCCCCGCACGTTCACGAAAATCCAGAATCCTGCAAAAAGAATTTGTTTAATTTGAAATGCATTTTGTACTAAAACTTATTGTGCTATTTACTTAAAATTCAGCAATAATATATTGATGTGTATAATATACTTTATTATGACTTTACCCAAGTCACGATAAGCTTTGTAACGGAAACAAACTTCGGAGGCCTCATTAACTTTCAAAACAGTCAGTTTCAGTTTCGCTCGATTCAGAAATCAGTTCCCATCAATTACACGATCGGATAGAGTATCCTCTCGCGGTAACTAATTACGTAACATCTCGTACCTTCGTCATGGAAAATGAACAATGCGTCCCTTATGGCCCTCGATACAGCCCCTTTCAAAACAACAACCTTAGCTCAAGATAGTGGATACCGTGTAGAGAAAATGCGAGAGAGACGGAACTATAATATAGTTGAAAAAGATTGTCGCGAGCGTGGTCGAAAAGCATAAATTTTCAATGTTCAAGCGAAGAAAGCAGCGCAGCGAGGAAGTTTAATTGAAGCCGTCGCGGCGGCGCCGCCAGTTGCGCGAAACTTTTAAAGCGTTTCCGGTCGAGTTAGAAGAAGCGTCGTGTTCGCGGGCTTGTTTCTTCCTATACATATAGTACACGCTCGCGTTATGTGCAGGAAGGGGTGCGAGAAAGTGGATACATCTCGCGGGGCTCCGACGCCGTTCTGTCCATGCTGGGCAACCAAGAGAGAGGGACCGAGTTTTTTTTTCACCGGCGCCAGGAGGACGAATGGCTTATTTACCTTGGAGCTAGGCTTTATATACAAAGCGAGACGGGTTGCTTGCTTGCGTTTCTATTGACTGAAGGGGGAAGTACGTTGTACTAATTGACTGGCTTTTTTTGACTCGTTGTTTTTGCTTGGATACACGAGGTATGGTCTTCCATTTGTGAAAGACTATATAATTATATGGGGGGAAGGTATTATTCAAACATTTTTCTCTGATGAGTTCTGCTTCAGAAGACAAGTTTGACTTTGTAGAAAATTTCTAAAAATCCCAATTCCATTTACTCTCGCCGGTGTGTAAACGCGCATACGTTTGCCGTAGCAGTTTGAAGTCAAACTGAAGAAGAGAAATTTTATTTTCACTCTCGATTTAACACAAAAATACATTAGCAAGAAATGTATGTTAATGTACAGAAAACGTACGGAGCAGCTTCTCTTTGACTATCTAGCTATAAGTCATATGTAAAAACTACAGCCAATCTTGATCTGTGTGCAATGTACCGTATGCGCCATACATGCGAGTAACACGAAACGCGCGGATGTTCGTGAAAAATGTCGAAGATGATTTGCATGATTAAATTCGAAAATTACTCGTCGGAGAAACAAACTTCTCGCGAGGGTAAATCACGTGAGCGGAAGTAAGTACGAGTGGATCCTGCGTCAAAGTCTATGTTTAGTGCGTCAATAATAATCGCGGAATCACGCTAGCCGATCTCGTGTTCGTCCAGTGTGTATATTTTCTTCGGGATTCCTCCCTATCTACCGTGAAATTCGCGGAAACGCAGCTCTCTTTCTCGTGTCCAGTTCGTTTCGAGTTTGAGATTTAAAGACAGCCTTAAAAGATTTAATGTAAACATATAATCAAACGCACAGAGAGAGGGAATATAATTTTATCCGCTAGATCTTTCCGTTTGGAGTTCATGCGTATATTCGTTCCGGCGTTGAATTATAAACAGAATTTGCGTTGAATTATTATATCTCGTATATGAAGTATTTTTACACGCGCACTCCAGCGGCAATTCTTTTTCTTCGTATATTTTCATGTTCTTTGTGGGCGTATAGCACGTGGTAAAGTGCACACACGCTTTAGACAGAGAATATTCTCTTTGCCCAGCACCCACGCATTATTTTTATGCAAATAAGCTTACGCGGGGATTCAAATTAATGTAAAGTTTTCATGTGGTGGATTATCAAGCTGGTTTTACAAAAGACTTCATTGCAATGAAGAAAAGTACGAGTAATGGGTAATAAATTCAAGCTAACGGTTAGGGCTGATGAAAAAAAGAATATTTTTTTCGAGAGACATAAAATTCCAGCACATAGTTAGAATCACTCGATAGCACTCGATTCCTATGAGTTATCAGTAATCGCCTTGCAGTGTCCCACTTAATTTACAACGCACACGCGGCCATCATACAGGATTCTATATAAAATAAACTCCGTTCATCGCGACTATCTATCTCTCTCACACGCATGTATATACCCGCATCAGCGAAGAAGCCGCGTCGTCAAATACCTCAATCGGTCATTTACACGCTCGGTCAAGACCCGGAGAGTGAAAATCAGAAGCGATAATCTTCCGCTCTCCCACCATATGTACACAATACACATACATATATACCTGCGCGTCACAACGCAGAGATGTTGTCGTCGTAGGTAAACACACGAACGAAGCCACACACGCTTACACACAGCTGTGCGACATCAGTATATACACCTATATTACAGTATAGGGGAAAATCCCAAGCGTCTGCTGCATTCCCCTCCACCGCGCCAAGCGGCCCTTCGCCTATACTCTTGCAACAGCTATTTCATCGTAGGTATATCTGCTGCCGGCGGCTGTTGCACTTCCTATACTTCCCTCTCTCTCTCTCACACACTCTCGTATAGGCATCAGACAGAGAGAGACGACGTCGACAGTGTGCCCCCCTCCAGGATTTTTTTCCTTTCTTTTTCTATGCGCGCGAGCAAAGCGAATTCTCCGAAAATTGCATATTGAACCGGAAAAATATTTGGAGTTCCTGCACACATAGGTAGGCGAAGAGGGAAAGCTGCTACTGCTGCTCCTATACCGGTATAACGGCTCGTGCAGTAGAATTCGGCTTGTTTCGTTTTTATTGATCGGAATCCGAATTTTACGACGCTAGTCCAGGTACTTGAACGGTTTTATTTGCTCAAGATGCCGGTAGACAAAAATATACCGCTTTGGATAACTACCGGAGAGCAGTTTCAGGAAAAACCAATTGCCGTGCGGCAATAAAATTCAAAACGTTTTTCAATATTCGAGTTGAAAAAAACCGAGGAAAAAACTAATTGGAGGAGATACTCTTACTCTTCGTCGAATATAAAATCAGTGAATCAACAAATCGATAACGATGATGTATTTATTTTTATAAGGAGACGCGAGTGAACTAAATACATACGTGACGTGAAATATAATTATCTTCTATCCGTACTCAACAGAGTAAATATTGATTCGATTTATTTCTAGCGAAAGCCTGAAACGTTCGGGAAATTTCGCTTTATTGTGTAAAATAAAATTCTTGTTTACCCGCAAACATTTGTACGTCGATCGGTCGATGTCATCTCATCAGTATACCTCAAAGTTTGTTGAACCCGGCCTGAGAATTTTCTAAACATTCGCCAGTTTTCAATTTCGTAATAAATATATGCGTTATTTAAATGCACTTTCATCAAGTTATTTGTTGAAAAAGAACAATAAATCTTCTGTTCCATAAACCTTTAGCTTTTCAACAATTAATTTCCTCTGAAACTGACAAAAGAAGCCATTAAAACAAATCTATTCTGCAAGCCCAAATACCGGGAGAGTAGGTTAAAAGTGCTTAAGACTAGTAGGTAAACACAACAGCGTGTTACGCGATTTTCGTCAAAAACTTTCCAGCATCTTTCACCGTATAATCCTTTGCAAAGGCTGGAGTCAAGAGTCGCCATGGAGGACTGCACTGCCTCTCTAAACTAATACAGCTCACGAGCAGCCTGAAGCTCTCCCAGAAGGCGCGCGACAAAGAATTTTCGCTGGACCGTCAAAACCGAGCACTGCGTTTTACAAAAGGCTTTTTCTCGGTGCACACCATTATACGAAGTACAGGAAAAATGCGCGAGTCGAGAGGTACACAAAACTTGGCGAGGAAAAAGGAAGACTCCAGAGCGAAAATACGTAACAAAAAATAGGTTAACGTACGAGCGCGCGCTCTCTGCCGAAACCAAAATTATCAAGATGTCATGAAACGGCAGCGACCTCGTCCCCTTCTCTCGCGACGTACTTATACAACTCGAGCTGATTGTCGTTCAACACTTCCCGAAATTCCAAAAAATTCGATTTTTTTTAGATTGATAGACACTGATGTATAGCACTATTTAAGCTCACCTTTGTTCAGAAAACTGTAGGTATCAGGTATATATGTATGTACTGCAAAGCATGTCACAACGGCTCCCTCCAATCGCCCGTGTTGCAAACGTTTTTTTGTAAATCCAAGATGGCGGCTGATACGCAAAAAGTGCAGGCAATGGTTTTCAGGCAATGGTTTACCACGGTTATATTTATGCACTTCGTCATGCCTATAAACAGACAAATTATGTTTTCGCCTCTGAAGCAATATCTCGAGCAATATATTTCCTACTGAGCGACAAAAATTCACAAACATGCTTTTCTCAACTAACCTTTTTTGAGAATCAATCGCGTCATCCACGCAAAATCCTCGGCAACACCTCTCTCCACCAAGGCGCATTCCTGCGACGCTCCTTTGTCTTTGCAACGCCATGACTTCGTAATCTGTAACAGCAAACCGAATGTATTCTCAAAATAATGCAATGCGCGAGAAATCCGTTGTCCGTTCGAAAAACTCTCGGTCGGAATATGTGCAACGTCTTGTAAACACGTCGAAAACGCTTTTCCCCTCTCGACCCTCATCACTTCCGAGAACGCGAAGAGCAACAAGTAAGTATACCGCGAATCTGGACCCACCTCTCCTTTGTCCACTTCCTCTTCTCTCCCTCCATCGACGCGACTCTTCTTCTTCCTAATGATAAACCGGAAGCTACTCGAATCAAGCAAGTCACTAAAACGGAAGTCGCAAATAACGGGAAGCGCGGCGCTCCTTCCACCCGCCACCTGCCGGGCAACTGCGCAGTTAGTCCTCCCAAAATTTCAAAAACGTCGCAATAACAAAGCCAAAGAAAAAAGGCATCGTTTTAGCAAGAAAAAACAAAACAAAACCCGCGGAGAGCGATCCTCTCCCCCCTTTCACTCTCGAGAGGAAGGTTCTATAGTATAGAATAGATGCTGCAGGTAGGCAGCAGCGCAAAACCAACACAAACACGCGGGGTAGTAGACTGTGTAGAGCGTGCGAGAGAGAGAGAGGGAGGGAGAAAGGCATGCGAGGTTGCGCGCGCAGCCGAGCACGCTGGCTTGCCGGCTCGTTCCTCGTGCTCTTGTATGCTGCGGCGGTTGAACGGCGGCTCGACTCCTCTCTCTCTCTCTATCTCTCTCAGCTGCGCTGGCCAACTTGTCGGCGCCGAGAAGCCCGCACGCCAGTAGTTCCGAAACGTTCGTCGCGCGAGGACCGCATCGCCTCGCGCTCCCGTACATCCCCGATATTTATATACTTGCACTCGCGCTCTTTCTCTCTGTCGAAAATAAACCGGTGCACCGACGCACTTCCCGCAGCTCTCGAACGCGGCATACTCCCTCGCACTGGCTGCCACATACGAGAACCAGTTTGCGCGCGAATCGCGACTCACCTGCTGCTCTCTCAAGACTCGTCTCGGCGGATACTTTGATCTATACCGCCGCAGTTTCTGTGCTCGCGTGTGACTTGACTCTGCGCAGCAGCGAGAAAGTTTTGTTTATATACTGTGTGTCTGTGTGTGTGTCTCTCAGTGCGCGACAGTGTCGTGTATAAGAACTCGTATAGGTCGCGCAGTGATGCTGTAAAAAGCAGCGCGCGGCCCTCCGAATCTCCACTGACTGACTCTCGAGTGAAACTTCACCGCGAGTATGACCATCATGGCTCGACTACCGATCCTCGTAAGCCTGCTGCTCTTGTCGCTGCATTGCGGGCTCGCCGTCGAGGTGCACGAGGGTCCGAACGTCCCGGTGACGAGTAGCAGCAGCAGCAGCAACGACATAACGATATTGCACTGCTGCCAGCCGGGATACGACCTGCTCAGCGAGACCAACCAGACCTGCGTCAAGTCGGCCAACTCTTACAACACCAATGTCTTCTCGCCGCTCAAGCTGGAACTGTCGCCCCTTGCTTCCAAAGGCTGGCCAACTCGCTACGGTACCCGGCCCGTTTGCATCGGCTCGAGCAGCCTGCACTTCCTCAAGGCAAGCAAGTTCGAACCTTTCGCCCTCGACGAGGACAGCGGCAACCTTCTACTCGAGCATGTCGCGGAATTTGTGCCGCCAAGTCAGTACTGCGTCGGTCTCACGCATGCTTTGGCCTGTTTGCCCTCCAACGACAACGAGAGCTTCCAGGCAGCCGCAACTATGAGGCCCCGAATCAGGAAGTGCTGCGGAAACAACGCCGATTACGTCGAGTAAGTTTTGTTTTGTTGACTATATAGTAACAGTGAAAGTTCTTCCCGGTATACCTATATATACACGCGGCGGCGCGCCGGAGATTGGAAGGGAGCGATAAGAAAGAACCTCGTGTCGGCATGTGTGTACCTTTGGACGTTTTGAAGGTTAATTATAGAGATCGGGTTTTTGTTTCGTTCGGTATGTATAATGTGAAAAACGGCGAGCAAAGTTATCCCATCGATTTCGAGACGTGTTCTCGACCCACGGGAGCTACGTGCTGCTTCGGACGGATCAGCTGATCCGCCTGCTGCTGCAACAGCTGACGACGCCGCTCGCTTTAACACGGATCCTTTTTTAGTGAAAGTGAATAGGGGTTCTCGCGTGAATTATTTTACTCTCGGAATTCGTTTACTGGCATTCAAATTGTTTAGCTCTTGAAAAGGAACATTATTGTTATTATTATTTTTTTAAAAATTAAATTTAAAACGTCGGGTTTGTCTTAAAGGCGTTTTGAATGTAAACATGCTGTTATTGAATTTTATACACACAACGCCGAATTGTTTTGACCGTTTTCTCTCTAATGCACGCCAGTGACTATGAATATGCTAATCGTGGACTAGAGCTTAATAGGGCATATAGGTACTTGATGTAATAATAAAAATTCACGCAACAAATGAATTTTCACGAACAAATTGTTTATCGGTGAGAAGACTAAGATTACGCGGTTCTCAGATCTTCGGTCGTAAAATTGAATAACTAACGAGCTTTCTTTAATCTTGGAGCTTAGCGCGGAAAATAGTGACTTCCGCGTTTAAAAATGTAACACCAGCGGAATTCGCGAGTCAAGCGAGCGATTGGAAGCAATGTAGGCAAATTAACAGTATCCCCGAGCTCTCGGCAAAACTGCCCGTTGTCGACTTTAATCGTCGCTCCTTTTAATTTACGCTCAAGTTAAAGTCATTCCATTCTGATTCATTTCTTTACGAGCTTTCTGCTGCCGCTGCTGCTGCTTTTGCCGCGGCGGCGAGAGACTGGTGTTGGACGAAAATAGCGCGGCATGTCTCTCTCTCTCTCTCTCCGGTGTAAATGTGACATCACAACAAATCAAGACCGGCCGAATGTATTTTGGGCCACGGCGCGCGGAATCTCTTCTCTTTTTTCGCGTTATCAAGTGAAGGATCGGGTACACAGCGAATAAATGCGTGCTCTGGACTCGAATTCCTCGCGCGCTCCGAGTATCTAAAACAACGCGTCAACTGTTAATTTTCACGTCAAAATATTTGCTCGACTTTCTCTCTTTTCTAAATTTCACTGCGACGCATTTCGTCTATTTTTCACGGCACCCGATACAGAGATACATCTTGGGAGTGTGTAGAGAGACGATGAATAACATTCTTTCGCCGAATTATTTCGAGCCGGCGACGAGAATTTTTCACCTGTCTTCGGCGATAAAAAACAACAAAAAAAGCGCGCGCGATTTCAGAACTATTCGAAAGAAAAACAGAAACTAATCTTTTGAACGCTTGTTTTGCAGCTCGAAGAATTCGTGCGAGGTGAGCAACAGCAGCTCGACGCCATCGACACTGGAAGACGAGCGAGAACAGCTGCTGGGCAACAACAACCATAACGGCAGCAGCGGCAACCACACCGCCGGTATGGAAATCATCAGCGGCTTTCCGGTCTGCCAGGAGCAGGCCGACAACTTCACGATTCTCGGCGAACTGAGGGACACGCTGCTACTGCCCAACGCCAGTCTGCTCGTCAACGAGCAGCTCGTGCCCTCCGAAGAGTTCTGCATCGAGCGTATCAGACACAGCGGCAAGCAGGGTCAACACGCCAAAGTCTTCGCGTGTTCCAAACACGCCTCCAAGGGGTAAGATTAGTTTTGCCCACATGTGCAGCCGCTTTCATCGGCTCGTGCTCGTGTGTGTATGTGTGTAGAGCTTGTATGCAAAGAAGGGGCTGAGAGGACGCGCGACTGGAATTAATGAAGGGGATGGAGCTCCGTTTACGAATTGATTAGCCAAGAAAAGCTTATTTTAGCATGTTATAGTACCCGCGTTAGTTGCGAAGATTACACGCGATGACTTTTATGCACCAAAATGAATCGATTGATCCCGTAAAGGCAAGTTGGTCCTTTCAGCGATAAACGCTTCCTCTATCTTCACCTGGCGCGATCAAACTTTCACGAGCACGCGACTCTGGAATATTCATTAATAAGGGAAAATCTCGCGGCGAGGGAGGAGCGCAGAACTTTTCGACGATTATATGAATTTTGAATGGACGCGCTGCCTGCAGCCACGGCGACGTCGGCGTCGTCGCGGCGGCGGGGAGATCTTCTTTTCAGATTTGCCGGCAGCGCCGCGGCAATGGGATTTTCATTGAGGACGACTTTGGCTTAATGTTAAATATTGTCGAATGAATAATAATTTCCCACCGGACGGGAATTATTTCCGAGTGCTCCTTCTCTTCTCGCTCGATCGCTGAAGTTTTGAGAAGCTCGCAAATCATTTTATGCTAAAAATATGAAATTGTATGTTTCGCAGGTTTCTTTTTTTGAGCACTGGCAAGCTCATTCCGCCCGAGTATTTTTCTCGTAACTCCAACGACTCGCCTCTGAAATTACCTCCTTAATACGCAAAAATACGTATACCACCATGGCAATTTGCACATACGCAGAGAGGGAACTTCTCTTTCTCTCTCTCTCGCACACACACACAAGCGCAATTTGCGCCTACCCTCGATATTTTCGTTTCCATATACCGAAGGAGGAGCTGCGCAGCGCCCGTCTCATAATAATCCATACTACAACGCTCTGCGCTGGGAAGTACAGCAAGAAATTATTCTCACTTACAAAGTTAGCCTCTTGGTACCGCGAGAGTCTCTCAGGCTGTTGCCGCTGCCGCCACCGCACGCATGAGTTAACAAAAGGCATCTCCGCGCGCAAAGGACTCGCTCTTTGGAATATGCACGCGCAGCGAGAGAAAAAATTCCTCCGCGCCTTCATTTGCATAAAGACGAACAAGTCGGCTCGCAACGATATTCGCCCAAGTTGCTGCAGGAGAGAGAAAACGAGGGACGAACTCTGTGATGTTGCTGTTCGGCGTTTGGCAATGACGCGCCGCCCGACTGCGACGACTACGACGACGTCGATGAGTCACAAAAAAAAGAGAGAGAGACTGCAGAACGCGAGTCCGCAGGGGGAACGATTATTACGTTCCGTTTTTACGAGGTCCCGTTTCGCGCGCGCACGCGGGGCTTAACGATCGGAACGGCGCAACGCCGGGCTTTCCTTCTTCGCTGTTGCAGCTACTACGACGCACGGCATAAATTTGCCATTCCTGCGGCCGCGCGGCGGCGATCGCCCTTGGAGCGCCTCTCGGTCCGATCTTTCCCTTTCAGCCGCTTCTGCTTCTGCTGCACTGGCTCTCTTTGTGCTACTCTTGTTGCCAGTTGCTGAAGAGAAAGAGGGGAGCCCGAATAAAATTATATCCCGCAACCTGTTTTTCGCCTTTTCATGCACCAGCCGCGCGCTATTTCTCTTCGTCTTTTTGCTCCTCTTCTCCTTTGCTCGTATCGCGAGAGGAGGCACACAATGGGGACTCGGACGACGCATTGCTCCGCCGGGGATATTGAAACTGGGCTGCGTGCGGCCGAGGAAAGGACTTACTTTTACTTTTTTGGAGGCATGCGAGCGTTAAGTGTGTTACCGAGAGGGAATCGCTCTCTCTCTCGCGCGCGCGCTTGAAGTATCGAGGTTATTGATTTTTTTCAAATTTTTGCCGGGAATCTTAATTGCCCGCACGACCGAGGCCATTCTGAAATTGTGCCAAACTAAATTATGAATAATGATACTTGGCGGCTTCGCGCGTGTGCACAGTGTATCTCTGAAACATATACATTGCAATTTTTTTTGGAGTTTCTTTATGTAGTATATTTATAAATGCCCGCATGCTTTAAATTGCCGAGCGTAAGAAGTTTTATAGCTCGAAACTAGTTGTTCCAGAAAAATGTACTTTACAATCAATAAAAGTGAACTATAAAGTAAATTGTGCGTGCTTTTTGTTGAAAAATAATATCCACATATATGCAGTTTTGAAACACTTCAGAATTTATGTCTCCAGTATAATAAAACCTTTACTCTCTATTACTAGCAAATAATTTCTACGATCTTCATTAAAATACCTGTGCGCAGTTTATGTGCTATTCGTTTTCGAGTCTCGTCGAACCTATACCTATATATTAGGTTTAACATACTCGAAAATCCGTTGCTTTCCAATAATTAATCGCCACTGCAGTCGAGTTTCATATTCCCCTCAAAGACTTCTTCTTTTCTCAGTCTATTTGACAAATCTTTGTTGTGCTATACAGTAGTCTCCGTCGACCTTGCATCGATCAGATGCGCGTGTGCGAATATTCCACCCACGCCACTCCTCTCTTCTTTATGTTTTGCCTCGCCTCTCACGTATGCGTAAATCGATCGACACTCGCCGGCTTTTTCTCTTATAATCCGGCTCCGATTTGTATAAGTCGCCGGGCCGTCGACTCGAAGGAGGCGCGAACGAACGAGAGACGTTGCAAGGACGCACTGCACTCGGTTCGCTGACTTTTCGGCTGTGGTGACGCGCGCGAGCGATTGTCTTATCTTGGCTGCATTCAATACCACGGCCTGTTCGACGGACAATTTATTCGGCGCGATTAGAGCGTGTAAATATTTGTCTTCGCTTCGAGGCCAATTATGGAATGAGACGTTTTTTGGTATACTTGTGTCATCGATAGATTTGCTTCCTTTGTTTTGGGATGCTTTGGATTAGATTTTGTGGAACGATGATACATTCAGCAGGTTAATAAACTCATCATTTGGATGGTCTTCCAAATCTTATACTTTTAACTATTCTCGTGAACAGATGCAGGAATTCATTAAGCATTTCTTACATGTTTTGATATTGTCGTTAGTCGTCAGTTTCCCGCACGAAATCTCAAAATTTCTCTCTCCAGCCCTGATGACCGAAGACTGTGAACAGAGAAAATCATCGTCGTGGGCGCTGACACTGTTGCAACGAGAGAAACCGAGAAATATGCATGCCGCGCTGCCGCCGCGTGTAAACACGAAAATATGCCCGCGATAATATATTTAGGGCCCGGTTCGAGCTCTAAAAGTGTCGGAACAAAAAGCCATTCATTTTCGCACTCCTTACCGCAATAACAATAATAATAACAAGCCGAGTTTAGACTTGTCCCGGCAATTAAAATGCAAAGGGAAATGTCTTTCGAGCGTGCCTCGTCGAGAAACCTACTGAGAAACGTACGACGAAAAGGAATTTCTGTTTTATGAACGAAGAAAGAAACGTGTGTGCGCTCTGCCATTCACAGTGAGCGAAATTCTTGCTGTTATTTGTTCGGTAATGCCAGAATCTCTGTCGACATTCGTAGATTCGATTTCATTCATCGGATTTGAAGTAATCGATTTTCTAAACTATAAGTTTCATAAATACTGCAGAAAATATAAAAACGATCTCGAGGCCAAGCTGAAAACGGTTAAGAAAATTGAAGCGCGAAAAAAGGCAGATGTCATTCGCACGGGGCGTGCACACTTTTCAAGGCAAACCTGATGGAGGCGGGGGAACGCGAAATCGCTTACGTTCAAGGCGCTCGGGAAATCCGAGTCATTCGTCTCCTTATACGGAAAAGGGACTCGAGCTGAAGAATCTTATTCCAATAACCACACGCGCTCTCTGTGCCATATATCCAATACACATACATACACCGTAATCAACCTGCAACAGCATATAGGATATACAAGCGCGCTGACAAATTCACTCGTACGAAATGAAAAGTAGCCCGCATTTCTTTAACCGGTCGCGGACAAATCGAAACGGAAAGCCGATACTTGTCTGCCGTACCAATGAGCCATGCCTCTCGTACGCGCACGCGTATATGTAAATCCGTGAAATGCTCGGAGCAGACGAGAAAATGAGAACCTCGAGGGACAAAGAAGAGAGAGAGAAAGAGGTAGAACCGGTGCAGATCGACCTACTTGAACGCGGGCCGAGCGAGAGTCGGGAGATTTTTTCTCGGCTGGCCGCCGCGCCGCTCGAAATATCGGCCGCCTCGATCTTTAGGCTCGCGGCTGCGAGGTTGTATTGGATCGTTTTATTATTGCGAGATTTATCGGCGAACTTGCTTTCGCGTAGTTTAACAATTTTCGAGCGAAACGATCAACGTGAATTCACGCGCGGCTTTGTAATCCGACGAGAGAAGCCGAGAGACACCGCGAGATTATTATATATAGTAAATGAGGACACGAGGAGAGAACGGAAAGTGAATGCATCCGGAAAAGAAATTGTAGCGCGTTTTCGATGAAAAATAGCTCTCGATTAGCGTACGGTTGTGTCAAGCTTGAGGTAAATTTTGAGATAACTTTTTTTCTTTTAAACGGCGTGTGTGGCTTTTAAATGGTTCACGTGCGTCCGACGCTCGTGTAAATCAGGCGAGAGATTTACGCGCTCGGAGGCTTAAAAAAATAATCGTGATAAACTGGTAACGGTTCCGCTGCTCAAAAAAATTTGCGCGAGCTTTAACCTCCTTTCGGCGTTTTTATTCTTCAAAGGATAACAGTGTAGCGTGTGTGCATAACTCACACGACGTATGAGCCCCGATAAAGTTGTGCTCTTCTCTCGTAACTCGTCGATTAAAGTTACCAACTAATATATATGTATACCTGATAGCCTCTAATAAATCGATTCAAAATCAAATTGCCAAGTGTCTAGTAGAGATATATAACGCGTAGACTCGAAATTAAAGAAGTTTCGAGTGTGCTGCACATATACAGAGGGCTAATCGATGTGCCGCGACGAAGCGTGAATTTCCTTAGAACTTTGCGCGCGCGCGCGCGGAATTCCCGGCATTTCAATCGTTTCGGCTGTTACGACACTTGGAGCAAGTGTTATTATGGAGCTAAAGTAACCGCGCGAGCGAGAGCGGCACACTGTCGAATGCGTTGCGGTGTGCCTCCTTCTTCACGGCTATACCTACGCTACCGCTGCTTTTAGCAGGCCTGAAATTATTGCGGGTGCAAGTATCTATTGCGTCTCTCGAAGACTTTGTCTATTAAACTTTGCCGTTTCCTCGCGAGTACCTATAATACGTAATGGAATGCCATAGATCTAGAGCTGCACTTATTGTTTCATGCCGCCGACGCCGTTGCGAAGACGCCGCGATTGTGTAATATTGGATGATATAATAATGACGAAATTCTTCGTCATTATGTCATGAATTTTAATATCCTTTTGGCGCTCGCACAGAAAAAAGAAGCATTGATTAAATTGTAAATTTCATTCGCATACTTATATGAACAACTCTCTCGAGGAGGATGTAAGTAGAACCAAGGCGTTCCAACACTTTCGAAGGAAAACCCACGAAGGAAAGCAGCGCGCGATTGACGTCACCGACGAGCATTAACACTAGCCGTGAAAAACCCAGGTATACATCAGGCACCGGCAACAGCAGCACGTATATACGCTATCGACTCATCGACACTCGCGATCGTGGAATATCGCTTTCACCTCCTCGGCAATCGGGCTTTCACCGTTGTATATATACATATATACGCGTGGTACACTCAGCTACGACCAAATTCCATGCCGCGCGAGAAATCAGCCGGTTGCAGAGCTCTGCTGCAGCGGAGGAGTTTAATTATTCAATGTCGGTCAGCGGCGCGAAAGTGAAGCGCACTCCTGCCGCAGCTATTTGAATCGCTCGACCGCAGTTTTAATTCCACCGAGATTGATCCGTTGGCTGGTTTTAGGACGATCGGACTTGCGAGAGTATAGTATAGTATAGAGCTTCTCGTCGTGCGGTTTCGCTTTTTTTCGGTTGAACGGACGAGTTTTTACCGTTAGTCGGTCGATTAGTCCTGCGCTATACTCGCTCTCCGCCGGGAATGCGGCTTATTCGCTCTTACGAAATATTCTGCAAGCTAGAGTTGGCTTGGATTACGGATTTACATGTAATTTGTATTCGCTGTTTGTGTTGCCTTCGATGAATTCTGCGATTTTTGCATAATATTTGAATATTAATTCAGGGAGTTACCAAGCGCGAGCGCTTTTCGCGCCTGTTATTTCCAACCATTTTTTTGTGTCGTTTACGTAGCAAGTTCACGGAACTGATGGCTATTATTGTTGCTGCTTATAATTATAACGTTGTTATAATTATAAGCAGCATTATCGTTTACATTTCCTCCAAGATTCATGGTAGACTTCTAAGATAGAATATACACGGTACATTGCAGCAGGTTTATACGAGGAATTTATAAGAGGGAGAGTAACTGCAGAATTTTCGCAATTATAACGTAATTTTATAAAATAGGAATTATTAAAATTACCCCGCTCGGAGCTAATGAATTCTGGCCACTCGATTTGCATTTGCGACCTTCGCCTTGACTTCCCCATTAAAACCGCAATCCTGTAATGGAGAAGCCGAGTCGTCGAGTCTCGGCTCGTTAGCGAACGTGAACGAGACCACGCGTCCACACTCTGAACAAGTGGAATGAAAAATCAAACGATCTTGGGCGCTCTTGAATGAGCAATAACACTGTAATAGTAATCAGAGTTTCGGGACAAAGTAGTTATAAAACATTCTCTACACATGGAAATTGCGGAATAAATTTACGCAGCGTCAATAAGAAATTTAAATGCCAGCCGTGATTGGCATGGCATACACCGGCATTCCGCCGCTTCTTCATCTTCGTTTTATTATTGTCAGTAATATCCAGCCCTCAAATTGCATCGCAGCGAAAATAACACGTACACGCAGAAGCGCATCGAAAAGCACGATGTTGTACTATTAGCCAGCGCATCCATAATCGCAACGTCTGGGAAATGAGATATATCTGCTTCTGCAGTTGGACCCTCTAATAAATTCCGAGGGTAGTTTCGTTATTTTCAATTTTTCATCGCATATTAAATAAATTTCGATATGGAATCATTATCGTTTTTTTGTTTACCAGTCCGTAAATTGAGTCAATTCAAAGCAATCATTATACACAGGGTGTGTGCGATGCATATATTATAATGTCAGAGGGAAAGTGTGTGCATAAGCAATCAATTTCACATAGCAATATAATGATACACTTAATTGTAAACTTACATGCAAATATTTTCAATTTACGATTAAAATAATAAATAATATCAGGCCTACTCTTTTTTAAACGAACACATCTTTACAGATCCGGACCTGAGGCCAAGGACATCCGATTCACCTTGTACCCAGTGGGCTTCATAATCAGCGCCATCTTCCTGGCGGCTACATTGGCGACCGGCTTCCTGCTGCCGGCATCTCATCACGTTCTCCACTGGAGATGCCAGACCTATCACGTCGCCTGCCTCATGGTCGGCGATATCACCATGGCTGCTATACAACTTGCTGGGAATTCGCTCAAGGGCGATGACTGGATCTGTCCTTTTCTCGGTGAGTTTTACATTCCTCTTGATGCGCATCTCACCGTTCATTTCTCTCGTACTTCGTATAGAGATGTTCACCACGGTGTGTATACGCTCTGGTCGTGACTAAGATATCAGAATTTTAGACCACGGAGACTGTGAGCTAGAAAAGTTTCTCAGGAAATCGTAGAAACGTGCCGAGACGCAGCAGTGTATGTAGCGAAGAATGTACGCGACACAGGCGTTTGTGTATATGCTAGTGTATACGCTCGCACGTAGAGAGAGAGAGAGAGAGAAAGGGAAAACTATGCGGCGGCGGCGAAGGGAGAGCAGCGGTCCCTTTGCGCTGCTGCCAAGTCCATTATGAGCAGCGCGTTTATTGCGTTTTTTCCTCCTGCGATGTGTGCATAATATAATACTATATACTATCTAATATGCACGGCTCGTTAAACGAAGTTTGGATTATTTACGACTGTCGGCATTAAGTTGGAGCTATAATTCACTCGGCGAGATGTGGCTGCGGCGCGTTTTTATTTAGCCGCGAAAATCAATTATTCTGCTTGATCTTTGCGAACTGCGTATTTAATTTGCCGAGAGGTAGATGATGATATATTAGCATAATATTCGCTTCTAATCGTGCGCGGCTGGTTTATCCCTTGAGAAATTTACGAAGGCCCTTTATTATCAGAGTCGTTCATCACATAACTGTCAAAGCTGTAAGTTAATTTTTTTACAAATCGATAGAGCAGATTCTGTAGAGTTGTACCGAATAATATAAGCTACATATACACACTCAAATTTTCGAAACAATCATCGCAATTAACGATCGACGAGAGAGTACGAAGCGGAAACTTTTTAATTAACGCGGCATTAAGTTACAATAAGCAGGGAACAATGAAGCGCAGCGAGACACGAAGCCCTCCCTGCAAGATCGCGCTATTCTCCATTGATCTTCGATTCTAGAGCCAACTCTATACCGACCAGATACGTACACACTCCCGGGGAAGAGGGAAACAGAGCTAAAAGCAAAAAGAAAGCCAAAGCCCGGCGAATTAATAATCGGAGCCGGCTACAAAGGGAAGAAGTAAGTGATAGATAGAAAGAAGCTGAAACGGCTAAGTGAAACACGAGTGCGCGAAAGCAAGCTCGAGATAATAAAAAAAAGAAGAGCGCTCAAGCGAGGAAGAAAGAAGGAAAGAGAGAATCGGCTGTGCGGGCTGGAGGGAGCAAGAAAAGCCAAGTGTGCGCGCACGGGATGGAGAACAATCGCGACGCTGCCGGAGGAGAAGTAGACAGTCGAGAAGAGCGCGTGGAAAAAGCGGGAAGAAGGAAAAGGATAGAGAGGACGCGGATCCATAACAAAATACGAAGGCAATAAATCACCCGATTGCCGAGCTCTGCGCGAGCGCGAGTAACGAGTGAACCCGTGCGCCCTCTATATAAGACTCTTGGCAAAACGAGCCTGAAGAGGCTTCATAAATCTTCCGAGATTGTTTCTTTCCTTATACACTCGCGCCTTTTTTTCCATTCTCCTCAAGCCTCTGTGCTTTTGTATCAAAATTAGAGCTTAAAGCTCGTGTCCCACAGCTTTTTCTCGCAGCGTAATTAGTTCGCTTATGGCAATCTGTCCGTGATCGATGGAAATTTAAGATTTACGAGCTACTCCTCCCAGCTGCAGGTGCGAAATAGTCGCGCCTGAAAGGACCCGAGCTAGCGAACACTTTATCGCGAACTAAGAAGTTTGCGAGAAACTTACGACGAGGACGCGGAGATAAATTCGCGGCTGCGTCAAAACGGACGAGCCATTGATGGACGATCCTCTCTTGCTCGCGCGCGCGCGCGCTCAGGGAAGCAGCGACGAAGGAGTTTCTATTCTACGACGCGACGTCTATTAGCTTTTGACGCGGGGCTCTTTCACGGCTCTTCCTTTTTGCTCGTAATGCAGCGCAGGCTACTCATTGTTTATTAATTTCTAAGAAAGTAGTGTCGTAAATTTCATGCGCGCATGCCTCCGTCTCTCTGTCTGCGAGTGATTTATATGAAATTAGAATGCCGGCAAAGTTTTGAAAGTTCGATATAACTGAACGTCTGAGAATCAGTATACACAGAGCCAGACGACTGAATCGAAAATTGAGTGCGATAACTCGATCGAGCGTTAAATAGCCGTTGCCGGTCAATAATCACAAGCACAGTTCGGAATGACAAATAGAACATCTATCATCTCAGAGCTGTCGTTGCCAAAGAGCAACTATCGAAAAAGTCGATGCGCGCGCGTGCGAGAGAGAGAGAGAGAGAGAGAGAGAGAGAGAGAGAGAGAGAGAGAGAGAGAAAATTTTAATATCAAACGCGCCGATACTCCCCTGCGCGAGATCGGTCAATATTTAATAACCCATCACCGCAATTTTTCAATATCCGCCGGCAGTGCGCGCCTTTCCCTCTCAATTATACAAATATATAACGGCTGCGCGGGCACGCGCGAAACGATCCAATTTTGAAGATCGAAGATTGGATAACCCGAGTCCGCGAATTTCCCATCATCATTCTCGCTGTATACGCTTGCCCGCACACTATCGGCTATATATACCCCTGATGCTGCTGCTGCAGTAGTGACGCTGCGATGAGCAAAGGGGTCGCGATCGGTTTATCCAGGCTGTGCGTTGGAAATGTGAATCTAATATGATGTACAATTGAGATAGGCATGTCCAATGAGTAGGAATAAAACGATACGATTTGGCTCGGCTGATATGCTTCGAGTAATTACGAGCCGTGTAAAGATAAATCGGTGCTGGGTATATACCGATTAATCAAAAATGTATATAATTTCGTTAGGAAAGATCGTTTAGAAAGCTGACAGATTACTCTTTCGCTTGACCAATATTATCAGATAGAAAACGAGGCCCGAGGCGCGCATTATCGGCGCAATATAATATCACGAAATTTCGTCAGATCCACAGTAGCCAACGCAATAATCCTCCTCGATGCGGAAGAAAAGGTTATACATAGCCGATATAACCACGATAGCGCATCGCGCTAATACACCGCACGGCGTATACAGACACACCGTGTCCGACCGCACGCACCGAATTTTCCGGCTGAGGTCTGCCGACGCGGCTCTATTTGCCGGATTTCGCTGCCAAGGGGTAATTATTCGGATAATCGCCGACTCTAATCCGTCCGACCTCGAATCGATATTCGCACAAAGAGGGGGGGACGAGTAGAAAACACGCGCGCAGTAGCTCGATGCGGAATTCAATTAGCCGCGATCTCGCTGCGTGTGCACGGGATTTTGAGCAGAATTCTCTGAGAGCCTCTTCGCGATGCATCGCTCTGCTGTTTGTTCGGGTTTCGCTTTCTGCGGCCGAGGGGAGAGCGAGAGAGCTCGGATTGATATGGCTGTGCACACTGCATCTGTGTGTATCGAGTCAGGTAATGCAACTCGTCGGAGTAGGATATGCGATGATGGAATTCGCTCCGACACTTGCGCGTGAAAACGCGTGAAATTTTAATGCAATAAATCACTGCTTGCTGTAATGGAATTTTAAATCTGGTATCTAAGATAACGTTGATGGTTAATTTATTTTTTGAGAGGGTTCTCGAGCCTACGATGCCGGATCAGAAACTTTTATATCGAGCCTCGTTGTGTGTAATGAATGTAAGCCTTCATGCCATGGCTAAATCAGACCATCCACTCGACTGTGTATCACTCGCAGAGCCGAAAGCTAAACTCATCGTCGAAATTCACGCTCTCCGGAGCGATGACTTGCGGAATCAAAGAATCGCATGCGATTGAACGAATCATCGGCGGACGATAACAGTAGTCCCCTTCTCGCATTCGAACCGAAAACGCACGCGCTTGTAATTATCGGCCATACATATTGCCATCATCGGACACACGACCTTTGAGACTCGATCCGTACACGCGAAACAAAATAGGCATCGATATAACGCAGCTGCACGACCGTAATGCGATGGCTTATCGCGTCGAAAATTACGATCCGAGGCTCGAAGAGAACGAGCTCCTACATAATAATCCAGGACTACTCGCCTTGTTTACCTTTGTACGCGCGCGTCTTCATCATCGCAGCGATCGATCTTCCCTTTCGATAATTAAAACAACGCTCTCGGCCGGAATATCTGTTGCTCTCGTCGGCTACTCAACGCGCATAAATTACAGCCGGACAGGAATAATTTACTTAAGCGCGTGCGCGCCGCACTCTCGTGTGCGTATATATCTATATAATAATAACGACCTTAGGAAATTACTTTCTTCTGCCGAGAAGAAGACGAAGAAGAGGATGAGCGAACGAGATGTTAATTGGACGGGCGAACGATGCAGTATTCGTCGCCGCGCGTCTGTGTGCGCTATATACGCGGACGCGACCAAACGAGCTGAAAAAAAGGAGGAGTTGAGCGGAGGAGAAAGTGGAACGAAGTAGCGCGTCGTGTTCCACATTCTCAGCTTCGTCTGATGGTGGATGACCTTATCTCGACGCCGCGTATGGACCTGTGCGCGAGACTGTTGCGTATACACATAACACAGTTTTATCTTTCTAGCCAGATTTTGATGGGGAATAGAGATGTGCTCCGGAAATAGATCTCCAAGCTCTCGATTATAATAAAGTTGATCCGCGGAGAGGAGGGCGACGAAGTTTATTATGGGATATGTGTGCCAGCCGGCGTCTTACTGCGGCCAAGTGGGAGAATGGATGGATATGGGATCTCCAGCGAGTGTTTTTCTTTGTTTACAACAGAGCGTGTCTAATTTGAATTTTCGATTTTAGAAATATAAAGAGCGATACGGTGTTCGACGAGACGTACAAGACGGAGCCCATCGCACTTACGCGTCTCTAAAGATAGCCGCAGAATTTTACGAAGAAAGGAGACAGTCGGCAAATTTGCTTATCCATATTGCCGTTTGGCTACTCTTCCACAGCTTCTCCGAATCAATCACCGAATCCAAATAAGTAAGACTATTGCTCTCGCCATACACGTCGAGATCTCGAGGAAAGAAGATGGAAGGTCGGCGTGGAGATAAAAATAAAGCAACGAAGATGCATAAAGAAAGAGAAAGAGAGAGGAAGTCTCGGCAGACGCAGGAGAGGCCAAAAAAGATGGGAGAGTGCAGCGGGCTGCCATGCACGGAGGAATGCGCTATTCGCACGTTGCGAGCGCTGTTGCACGCATCTCATTAATACGGAGATAAAAGGTACGAGAGAGTTGAACATCAGTTTCGCAGATAAAGTAAAAATATCGGCGGAGTAATGAGCAAAGTTCCGTGGAATTGTTCGCCGCCACCCTGAAATAAACAAAGGGCTCCTACTACCTCGAGATGGATCGCCGTTCGAATTAAACCGAATAAAGTGGGTTATGAGGGAAGGCAAATTACCACCGAGGCAAATTGAGAGTAATTTCGTCAACCGCGTGCAGTATATAAGCGCTCCTTCATGCGCTCATCATCTACTCTCTCCTCTCACTCTCGATGTGAGGTCTCGACGTAAATTTAATTTCCATCATAGTCAGCCGAGAAGCAGACGGATATACGCTCTCTCGTGCTATGGAAAATAGAAGTTGCAGTTCCCTCTGATTGACGCTAATGTATTCTCCCGCAACTCGCTATATTATTTTTATATGCGCGGCTTAATTGCTTTGTTATACATTTATATAAGCTAAGCACACTCTCGGCGAATCGCGTGTTCTCGCAATGAAATTCGCTTTTTACGCGCGGCAAAGTTATAGTCCTGTTTGCGCGCGCGCTGAGCTCGAGTTATTTATTTGTTTGATGCCGCGCGTGCAGCGTGGCTAATTGGACTTTCTTTATCGCCATTATTATATACGAACGGCAGATCTAATCCACAAATCAAATCGGTTAAATAGCTAATAAACAAGGACAATAATCGGCCCCCGCGAGAGAAATAAAAGTAAAAATACATCTGCGGGGCCGAGAGTCCATAAAGCGAATCTCTCTCTAAAACAAGACCCAGTCGAGCAAAGAATCTCGCTCAAATAAGTCTCTCGAGCATTAAAGGTGCGCGCGCTTCGAGCCTCGCTGCGGGCTCGAAGAAAAGGCGTATAATGGACTGACTCTTCTCTCTCTATCTCTCGCTCTATATCCATCCTTTTTCTTCCTCCGAGTCCTGGCGTAATCAGCAGGAGATGAACGCGCGCGTGCGCCATTAAAATTCAAATCGCAACGACTTGACGCGCGAGCGAGCGAGCGTATGTAGCTTCATATATATACACCTATACCTCTCGCGATCTCGTGTCTGTGTGTACGAGAAGTAGCCGCGCGTCGATTTTTTTCTTTCGATCCTCGTGGCGTCGAGTTTGTTGACGACTCGAGCTCGTCGGTGTCTTATATAGACGAACTTTGGCGCCGCAGAGAAGTTGTAATTACCGAGATTTATGCAAGAGCGAAATTTCCTCGGATTATACGAGTGTGCTCTCTTCTAGTTTATACGACGAATTCACGCATCGGGACTTTCTGATGGCTAAACATAGTTTACTCAACTAATTACGATTTTATTCACGAGCGCCATGAAAATTTAGTATATTGGATATTTGCCGCGGCATCTCACCTTATCGTTATTGGAAAATCGTAGAATTCAATTTTACGAAGGAGGATTTAATTAAAAGAAGCCTCGTGGCTAATCCAGGCAAAGCCTTAGCAAACGCCCGCATTCGAAATGAACGTATGTAAATTTTATATCAAATTTCCGTAAAGCCGTACGAGTTGAAATATCGAGTAACATTACAAGCGCATACACGATACTTCTCGAATAACGAATATGGAAAAAAAAATATTAATTGAATGCACAATCGACAGGAGGGAAACTCGAAAGAACAGTTGATTAAAAGGGGTCCGCGCCGTTCAACAAAAAACGAAACCGCAACTGCGATCCACTTACTCTCGCGCGATATTGAATGCAAACGAGCCTTAATCCACGAGTCGGTCCGACATCCTCGTTGTGCAAACAGCTGACCAGAACTCTCCGGTCCAGCATCGTCCCATCGCACCGCGAGTAAACTCCGGCGCGATAAAGCGATCGCGTATATCGATCGAAAGAAAACACACAGAGATAGAGCATGTGGGCGTATATATAAGATCGCTCCTTATCCTCTGGTATGCTGTGCTCACGAAACCGAAAGCAGCAATATGTCACTGACCCTCTGGCTTTCTCCTCGGTGTGTGATGGCACTATACAGTACACAACTTGCTCGCGCGTACGTCCCTTTGTTTCCTCGGAAAACAAGGCGCCCGTGACTTTGGCTTTGGCCGAGATAACACTCGCCCAGCCTCCGGGGGGAACACGACGTCGCTGGCTGTGCTATACTCCTTCTTCCTGAGCGCTTGAGCTTCTTTTCCGCGGCGGGTCGTCTTCCGCTCTCTTCTCCCTGTGTGTGTATACACGTCGGGATGACGGAATTTATCGTTTCTCTCTCCGAGGCTGAAAGCGAGACACGCTGTTATACCGTGCAAGGGAGATGTTGATCTGTGTACTGTGCGCATAAACATTAGAGATTAGAATTTTTCTTTTTCATATTTAGAATATTTGCGAATGATGCCTATGTATGTATCAGTTTCTAAATCCTTCGAGATAAACATATACTATAATACGACCAGCGGCGGCAGAATAACCTTGTCGTTGAATTTTATTGTCACGTATAAACGCTCTTACTCTTTCGGAACGCGCGGATACATATACACACACGGGCTGTCAGGGTGAGAAATTTCCCGGAGCTCGGTGTCGACAGATCGCACGGGGCAGTTATAAATCGCCTTTGAATTTTTCGAGCGAGTGAAAGAAAGAGCCGCCGCCGCCGCGCGCACCGTCTTCGTAGCGTCCTTTTATTTTCTCCTCCGTTCCCTTTCACTATCTATACACATGATACAACGCTGAATGGGAGCAAGCGTGGGCCGTAAAATCGAACTCTTTTAATCGCTTTTTTGGTCTCTTTCTCTCGAGCCTTATCCGGTGTATAGCTCTCGTATATCTCGAAGGATCAAAAAGAGATTCGTGCCGCTAATGCAGTCGAAGAATCGGTTACACGGGGTAATATTTTGACGGACAGAATGCATCGCCTCTACTGAATGCAGTCCATCATGCACCTAATTAACATCATCGAGATACTATTGATACACAGCGACTCGGTTGATGAGTAATGGTGTGCTGCTCGAATAAATTGTATAATTAGCTCGAGCGGCTTGTATTATTAGTTCCTGTATACAGTGACGAATTTGATCTAAACCCGCCGATGCCATTGTTTAATTGAGTACGCAGAAGAAAGCCTGACTCCTCTCTTTTCAGGCGTATCTGGCATTCCGCTGTATTACGATCGGCTTCGATTCGAGGCTCGGAGTAGTCACCGAGGAGGGGTTCAAAGCGCTTCAGTCTGATCGAAATAATGACGAGAGCAGCGTCGCAGGGCTTCGGAGCCAAGGCCGAAATCAAAGATTTTAGTGAATCCCTCGGTCTCTCTGCTTCGCTCCATTCAGTTTCGGCTCTTCTGTATGTGTGTGCCGCCGCCGCTGCGTCAATGCTCTCTTTTATAGAAAGACTCCGAAAGAAAAAAAAACAATGACGTCGCTGCCTGCCACCGAATTGCCTGGCATGTGTGTGTATATCTGTACCGTATATATAGTTAGTAGGATATAGAGCTCTGGAATAAAAGGAGGATAGCATGAGAAAGAGGTGGAAGCTGCAGAACACAATTATTTCGAGGCATGATATCGGCGCTTTTTCGAAAGCCCTGGTGTTACGCGCGCGCGCGCGCCTGCTGCTACTGCTGCATCATTCTTATATTTTTCGTTGCTCTCTCGCGCCGGGAAAAACCAACGGAATCCCGTGGGATTATGCTGCTCGATATTTCGTGCCGCCGCCACCGCTACCGCTGCTGCTGGACTCCATTTGTTACAGCACGTGCACGTGGCGTTATGCACTGCGTGCTATATCATCGTAGCTTTTTTCTTTCGAAAGACCAGTTGTTTTTTTTTGCCGAGCAATTACGCAGGTGGTGCTTTTTGTCGAACGCTTTTATCAGCGGCTGCTTAGTTTTCCATTCTGGTTGGGTAGTATAATTAGCGCCTCTATATATATATACACGATTCTAGAGGCGTGATATAACATTATGTTTTACACGAAACTCCCATCCGGGCTGACAAAGCCACTTCGGCAGAAAGATATGTATATATTCGAGAAACAAGTTTTTATACACACAAGGAACTGCCTACGGCAAAACACACACATTATACCCGGGACGAGTTTCCTGTGAAATGACACATCGCGGGGTCCCCCCCTGAAAAATACAAAACCTTTAAAAAAATCTTGAGAAAAACACACATATAATAACAAGCTCAGAGGGGCACACACGACCATATCTCTTCCCCGTCGAATGAAAGGGGGGAGAGAGCAAAGTGAGTGCGAATCGACTTTCCCCATATACGATCTTTGTTTGGAAAGCGAGCTGAGCATCATAAATATACAGCCCTTAAGAGAGACGTCGCGCGAGCGCGCGAGCTATATAATAGCTAGCTCGCGATTGCTCACTGTCTAACTTTCGTCGCAGCAGGAGGGGATGACGACGCTGGTGTATATAATACGACAGATGGAAGAACGCGACTTTATGTTTGCTCGGGGAATTCCGTTCTACGCTCCCTTTCGCTTTCTCTTGCGCAGTATCATAGCGCCGTGAACTTGCCGCACCACGTCGAATTCCCATGCATATTTATATAGGCCGGTGACCGCGAGAGATTATTATATCATTCCTTTCTGTTCGCCGGAGATGCTTTTCACAAGTATGATGCTGATGAATTTCCGCGAGAGAGAGAGAGATGCTCGAGGGCGAGTTTCATAAATAATGCAATGCCCTCTGTAATGCGGATGTTTGCCGACGAATTCGCTCGGGTATAGTTAATTTATTGCCGTACTCGATTATATTACTTTCTGCGCCGCGGAAGAGAGAGAGCTTTATCAGCGGCACTACTGCCTTATTATAAGCGTAATCGGCCAAGTGGAAAGGCTCGTAATTTTATTGTAATTAATGAAATGCATTCGCGACAATGGCATCGATAATTCACTGGACTTTAATGTTGAAACGCAGAGTGTGCGCGCACGTATTATACATATTTCAAAATACCAACGGTATAAAACGCATCGGAAAATGTTTGTACGAGCAATTAAAACAAGAAATCCTCCATAAATCTCGCTCTACAATTCATCGTCTTACGCAATAACAGCTCGGAAAATTTTGTCTGAAAACAGCCGGAGAAGAAGAAGAAGTATATAGCAGTGGCGTAAGAAGAAACGGAGCGGTATACGTGAAAATATTTTGCTTCGGTCGCGAGCGCTAACGTATGTGCGCACTGCCTCTCACCATAAATCCCTTGCTCAGCCCATACGTCTTATTTATGGTCCCGGCTCGAGAATCGGCAGCACTTGCTTCTCAAAGCTATACGTGTGATGCGCACACAAGCTCGTCATCCTCGTGTCTGCGCTGCGTTCTCTCTCTTTCTCCCTCAGGCCTTATTAGCCGTGATTTGTTGCGTATTGTTTCTCGCTTTAACGAGCCGGGGAAGAGAAGGACGACGAGACGGATCATCGACGCTAATGACCGGCTAATTAACGAATCTCTCGATTCAGTCCGTCGAGAGCTGTATATGCTCGAGTTTCGGAGCGCGCGCGGATCAAACGCGGTGCGCGACTTTTCATGTTGTACTAGAGGCGCGCACGCGCTGATTACGCTTAATCACAGGAAATGCACCGGCTACTGCGCTTTTTTTTGCTCTCGTAACCGATGATGTTTCTTTTGCCCTGTGTGGATGTCGTTTGCTTGTTTGTTAACTTTGTGCGATGATTTGATTTGCTTTATCGGATGTCGACGGTTGCTATTGTTATGATGGGAGTGCAGTATCGGTGAATTGATTTCGCTTTAACTCCTTATACGGTTATGTTATTTGAGGGATCGCAGATATTGAGATTTTTGAAACGTGTATTATCCATATATTATCACTGCAAATATTGAGCTGTTTCAAATCGTTAGTTTGTGGATGAGTAACGTATGCACAGTTATTTTGATGTTTACCGAATAGGCATTAGGCAGTGATTGAATGAGATTAGTTTGATCGTCATCGAGGATTATTTACTCATCCTACTTGATTCCACTTATACATATCCAAACTGCGGCCACATCCAATGCATACAAGCCTCGAATTTGAGAGGGAATTTCATTAATGAATTATTCGTTAAAATCATGCTTGGAAACATTCGATTAAAACACTGCACAACTCGCAGTAGCGCAAGTACTCGACCTACAATTCTACGAGTAGCTCGATTCTCCCCAAGAGATGAAAAAAACGCAACGCGTCAAGGGTCCCTCCTTACGAATTCAGTAGTTCTATTCAGTACTGAGATTCGCTCATTCGTAAAGCTCTGTGGAGACCCCGAGGATGTACAACTAACGATTTTGTCAAGTCTCAAGGAGAAATGCAAAAAATGTGACCTCAGCTCTAATTAATTATTCGAAGGCCGCTACCGTTACTTATCCTCTCCGGTAACTGCGCGGAAGCTCTCTTTCTGGAGGTTGCAGTCGCCGCGCTTGATTAATTCGTGCCTCGTGACTAATTGCCAGTAATAACAAAAATTACGACCTTTCTCGGACGTATACGAAGGGACCGTTCAATCTTTTGCTGCTGCTGCAGCTTGTCTTTAGGAAGAACTTGTTACCAATTCGTGCATCTCTCGGGACTTTAGGTTTCTCGGAATATCTTTCGTCGCCCGCCTGCATATACGGCTTTAATTGTCCGGAGAGCTGGAGTCGCGCGCTGCTATACACGGAGAGATCAATTCCTGGAGAGATTTTTCGTAATGAGCTTTAATTGGGGTATAAGTTCATCGGAATTCGTGAGGGATTCCAAAAATAGCCGTTTTATATTAACGTCGCGTCCTTAATTCGTCGTGAATGAGATATGCATATAAAGTGTAACAAGCTTAAATTCCTGCAGATTGAATTCAAAGCCGCGAGTTATATAGGTAAAGCTTTGAAAGTTTTCAATAACAATGCATCGTCGTTAATTATGAATATCACGCAATTTTGATTAATATTTGATGTACCTATACGCATGAACGATTTTGTTTGCTTTGAACAAGTTTGTGTAAACAAGTAACGTTAATACCAGTATACATTTATTCATTAACGAGTAATCAACACTTTGTTCGATCGTAATTGATGCAAATGAGCGAGGAATGTTGATAATTGTAAACTTTAACAATGCCGGGATTAGGTATAGAGTACACCGCTTCCTAATTAAAGCTCTGCCGTTTCTCCCAACAGAATACACTAACTCACTCTCTCTCTCTCTCTCTCTCTTCTTACACCAGCCATCATTAAATAAACGTGCACATGCATGTACTCCACCTTTTCCCCATTCTCGCCAGTGATTTCCACGCTGACGTTCATTACGACTCACGACATTATTTTTACGACGCCTCACTGCAGCAGCAGTAGCGTCATCCTTTACGATTCCAGGCTAGTGCAGCGACCTTAAAGCTGTACGGCAGCATCAGCGCAGTGAAAAAGGCGAGAGATCGTGCGAGAAGGTAAAATCTTTTTCCCTCAAACACACACTCGGCTAATTGCATAATTTAACTCGGATCGAGTCACTGTCGAAGGGCTTTTACTGCTCCCGCTGTTGATAGTATATATCTCATCTAACGAATGGAAAGGCGTCGGCTACTGCAACAAGCGCGCGGTATGTGTGTGTGTCGGAGAGATACTTCACGGGTCAGGCTCGAGCACTTAGCGGACACACTTTCTTGTGCTCTCGAGCAGCGAAGCGCAACTATAAATACCCCCATAACTGTGCAAAAAAAGGGAGGAGGAGGGGAGTCTTGCCTCCTGGCTTCATGCATTTATACAACGAGATGAAAGTCTCTGCGGTATCCAATGTGGCTTCTGGCCGATACTATAGTACTATATACTATATACACCGTTTTTGCGAGCGCCAGAGCCGATGAGTGCTTTTATTTCGGGCGCTGATGAAAAACGCGAAAAATTCGCTGCTGCGTTCGATCTCTCTTTGGCACGTGATCGCTCGCGAACGCAGATATCATCTGGCCACGGAAACGGTGTAAATAAAAGCAGATGTGGGCACATCGTTGCGTGTGTATTTTTTTTTGTGCGCAGAGTTTTTCGCGGATTTGTTAGCCGTGGATATCATCAAAGGATGGATACATCAAAGTGCGCTATTGCGCGCAGCTGGATAGTATCGAAGGCTTTCCTGGAAATTCTTTTCTTCTTTTGCTTTCGATTATTTGAGAATTTCCGGATTTTCTATTGTGCGTTTATTTTTTTTCGTGCGTGAATTAAAAAAAAAACGGCTGAAACTTTAATTAATCGTGATTTTTATTTCAACAAAATCCCTTATGTTATTCGTTGTATCAGGGAATGAATACGTTCTTCAAACCGAAACACATTTTTCTAAACCAGTGTTCCATTCATCACGCAGCATTATACACCGCGCTTTCTCAAACAATACAACGAATGAAAAACACGAATCAAAAAAACCCTAGACAGCCATTGTCGGTAAGCAAAGAGTTCTCTCTGGGTTTCCAAAAAAAAAATAAGCCTCAACAACGGCTGCACAAGAACAAGCGATAAAGCTCAGAGCCCTCCTCCTTTCCCCGAAACTTGGCAAAAAATCCCACAAACAATACTCGCCAGACATACGATCCAACGCACTCAGCAGAGAGACGAAGCATCTCCTCGAATCCTCTGCCTCTCGATAGTTTTATTCGCTCGGTGTAGAGCTACATGAGTAACAGCAAGTTTGTGTACATACTTACAGCGCAGCGACCCGCGTAAAAGTCTCAGCCTGTGACCTCGTGAATGAGAGCCTTTCAGTGTGTATAACGACGGCGTTCATGCTCCCGATACACAGATATTTATACGCATGCCTTAGCCATTCTTTGCGCCGGCGGTGCTGGACGACGCGCGCCGGGGTTAATCGAGAGAAAAGATCGGCTAGAGCGTATAGAGGTATGCGTATGTGCTTACAGTTGCTGCGGATGAACTTTATATACTTATTTACTTGATGAATTTTACGCGTTATTTGAACTCGATTGCCTTAATTGACAGTATTTAACCTGTGATTTTTATCTTTTTGTTTCAGGTGAGTAACACGTTCCATCTGCATAGCGATCACACGCAGCTGTATGCGCCGTAAGAGTTTAATTAAAATTTACAGACGCCCAAAATTCGCTGGCTGCGCGGAAAACTATTTTATTGAAATACCTTCTAAATGAAATATTTCATTAAGCGCTGAAATTTCGGAACATAAAATCGTTTTGCAACGCGTGCGGCAGTTCGCTGCCGACTTAATTAACATTTCGCGCGTCGCCGGGTTTCTTTAAACGTATATATACCTCGTGAAATTCCCTGAACACTCGAAAGCGCTTCGACCAAAGTAGTCAAAAATTGATCGTCAGGGATACTCGGAACAAAAAAAAAAGAACACCAGCAGCTCGTGAGAAAACGATTTTTCTCGGAGCCACCGCTGTGAGAACATCGCCGCGTTCGAGAGGTAGTTTCGCGAGTGATTGATTCGATAAATCCGCGAAATCGGAAGAGTGAGGGAGAGAGGAACAAGAAGAAGACTGACCAGCAAATCCTTCTCGCTACGGGAATGGCCAAGGCTACAGGGCCAGCATGCGAAATGGTTCGAGCAGTGTCTATAGACAGAAAAAGTTGCCCCCGAGAGAAAGGGTCGCTTTGCTTCTGGATAGAAAGGGTCGACGCGGCGGTAGAAAAATAAATGACCAATTTGACGTTACGTGACTTGGAAAGTGTCTCGAGATATAGGCGGAAGAGTGTATAGAGAAAGAAAACAGTCTCGAAACTACTGTAGTGTGCGGCGGAAGCAAACAGGCTGCGATGCGTACGGGTATGAGGGACCTGCTTGTGTGTACACTCTACATAGGTAGACGGAGTCCCATGGCGCCACCGGCCTCTTCATGATCGTCCACTTCACTCTCATCTTCTCTCTCGCACATGCCTTTTTAGATTTCTTTCGGTTATTAGCTTCGCCATTCTCTGAAGAGAAATTTAATTACACTGCTCTATTGATCACACGGAGTTATTGATGAAATAACATTTTTCGATGCAAAAAAGAAAAGCGTCTTCTGCTACGAAAGATGTAGGTGCGTTCAGACATACTCGCTGTGAATTTCACAACTCGCAGAGTGCAAGTAGTGTAAACGCGTATAATATGGCTTCTCGTTTGTCGCGTTTAATCTTCCGCTCTGTCTCTTTCTTCTCGTCGAGTCTGGCAACAATCCACATCGACACGCGCGAAGGAGGTTATTATATGCTTGTAACCGTAGGGCGATGATGTGGTGTCTCGGGACGAATTGACGCTTCATCGGCTCAACAAACTTGACGGATTTCCAATGAAAATCTCTTGCAATTGATCTATTTCGCGGGGCGCCTGTCATTGGGACAAATGCTTTCTAGATGGACTTTCGTGCTCCACTGGCTGTGTGCTTTTATTATTAACTCGCATCGACATTTCACGATTATTTCTTCGTATTTACAACGATCGAAAATGAAAAATCGATTTGTCTCGGTGAAGGCTAATGAGTCGAAAAAGGCGAACGTTGTGCTCATTTTTTTGTTGTGCTTCTCTTTAAAATCTCCTTTTATACGTATAATCGCATCTCTGGATTACGCTCGCGTTGCTCTTTTTCGCGAGCACACGCCCCGGGGCGCATCCTTTACGAATCGTCGATGACGCGGACGCAAAAAAAAGTGTCCAAACATAAATCCACTTCCGCGTCTGCTAATTAAAGTCGCTACTGCGTCATTAAATTATCCTCCGTGTATAGAGCGGGCGCGGACTCGGCGTAAATATTGAAACAAACAGACTCCAATAAAACGGCCGGCTGCAGAGAGCAATATATACCTCCTTTCGAGCCCTCTCGCTTAATTCTATTAACTTATTATTTCGTGAGCGAGCGGCGCCGTCTCGTCGACGCCCCGGGCGTCGTTGCCTCCGCCGCAGCAGTCGACGGTATTATATATATGTACGCTGCTAGCGCGAAATCCGAACCCCCGGGGCTATACCGCTGCTGCAGGTGCAAAAAAAGCCGGAGAGGAAGAAAAAGAAACGTTCGCGCCATAAATAAATCGACGTTTCGCGCGCGCGGATGCGATTTATTTTTGCAAAAGGCTGCTGCTGCTGCTGCTGCAGACGAGAGGATGCGGATGAGGCGGTGAAAATAAAACTTACTTAGCTTTATTAATTTGAAAACTTGTGCGTTTAGACACGAGTTTCTGGAGATTATACATGATAACGCGAGCCAGTCTTTTCTGGCTCTTGAGGAATTATCTTTCGAGCTATCGCGCAGGGCGCGGATTTAACTTTTTTTCTCTTTCTCTAGGAAAAGTATAGTCAACGGGAATTCGCGCACATTTTTCGAATAATAATTTTTCCGTTGGCGGAAAGATAAAGTGAAAGAGAATATTAAAAAAGTTTCGTAACACACTCGTGTTACACACGCATACTTGAGAACTTATCGTGAAATGTTTGTAAGCTTGAAAAATTCATTCTCTATCCCGCGGTGGTGATGGAATGCGTGGAAGTGCATTTTTATCTGATACCTCACGGCCACTATACTACGCTCACTCGTTCATTACGATTGCAAAATTTCTCCGACAATTTTATGACACTAGTGCTCTTATGCTTTTCTCATTACAAATCTCCGCACGCAATGCGCTAAATCATAGTTTTATATATCGAGAAGCTGCTGAGCAACTGCCACGTAGTTATTGCGAAACCGGAGTTATTAGCAGCAGCAGTATAGTATACTACGAAATCCTCCTCGAGGAAAAAATTCAGTAACAATTTACATTAGCAAATCCTCGACTCTCGAAAAAAAGCTTGTAAGAAGAAGAAAAAGGAAGCAAAGTAACGTGAATAGAACAAGCTTCAAGGAGGCCCTTTATCTTTCCGGAGCCTCGTCACGCGGCAGAGAGAGAAACGAGGCACGTAAGCGCGTGAATCCTCTTTCGAGAGGATTTCGCGAATGCACGGAAAGTCGACGTGTATACGTTCTCTCTCTCTTTCTCTCTCGCGCATCAGACTCGGTAGAGTGCTCGACTCGAAAAGTGAAGAGGCCATTACGAGATCATACGCGCGTATGTTTGTTGGACTCGCGTGCGCGAACGCGCGGCCTCGTATTTATGAGTTTTTTATGCGCGCACTCGAAAGCAGTGCTTTTATCGGGAGTAAATGGCAGCGGCTCAGAGTCGGGATTTTATAAAAATAGGCGCCAGCGCGTATTGCACTGATGCGAAAGAGAGAGAGAGAGAGAGAGAGAGAGAGAGAGAGAGAGAGAGAGAGAGAGAGAGAGAGAGAGAGAGAGAGACCGAGTAATGTGTCCATTTGGATTTTTAAGCGCGCCGCACCCAGAGCATCATACAATGCGGCGTTCCCGCTATATCGCTGCGACTGACACAAACGTTGTGTGTCCTTTTATTAAACGCGTTATTCATTTTGGCTTTTCGTGCGCAGTGTGTTTTTCGAGAGCTAATATACTGTACACACACGTTCGTTCGCTTATTTGGCAAATTGCGTTTGCCCCCATTGAATCGAGTAGAATCTTTCAGAGAGAAAGAGCGATTCTCGCAGCTCATTTGCTAACAAGTATAAAGTATATATATGGAACATAATAGCGCCACGCGATCCGCGCCTCATCGAGTGTGGTGCTAAAACATCCCAAAACTCTCTCGTCCGTTGCTATTGCGAATTTCATCGTGAATAATCATAAGCGATATACTCGAACTCTCGCAATAATAATTAGCCTCGCGCGTTTCCTCCACCTTTTCGCCTCTATATATACCTATACACCCCGGCGGGAATATAACGTTATACATACTAGTAGGTATTTCTATTTACCGTGTGCACCAGCTGCACGCGCGCTGCCTTCCGATCCCGAAGGGTAATTAATTCAATCAACCTTATACCCAATTAAGTGGCCGCAGACGCGCGCGGCGCCGCTGACGTTCAATAATAAAATTGCCAACCGTCCGAGATTAAAACTCAATTATGCACTCGTCCGCGCACGCAACCAGACGCTCGGGAAATAAGAGGGGAAGTGTTGCAGCGGTTTTGACAGGTGAGTTCAGACCGATGAAGAAGGCGCGAGAAGACTTACATGTATCATAATAGAAAGGCTGATTGGCCGAGCTGACACGATTATTGGAATTTTCAAACTGGAAAGAGGGGAGTAGCATGTAAATAACAACGCGCGATTCTCGATTCCGTTCAACGTAGGTGCGAATACGCTCGAGTGCGCGATGCAGTTTTTACACCGCGTATAGACGTCGCTCTCGAAATTAGTACTGTCTTGTATACTGCATGCGCCATTCGGAATCGACGTCAAGTGCCGTTCTATATTTAACCGCTCAAGTGTCGGCGTCGCCGCCGACGCGACGAGATTTTATTCGAGAGAAAAGCTGCTTACGTAAAAAGCCGGGACGGTGCAAACACATATTTTTTTCAGATGTCGCGCATATAAAGTGATACTAATATATTGAAAAAACTCATCGCAGCATATATTTTACTACTTGACGCGATAGTTATTTACGACCGACAAATTGATTATATCGAGTATTTCGCATTTATACATGCCGTGCGTCGAAGGGAGCACGTTTCAATTTCGCTGACGACCAGCGTATAGCAATTTCCACCTGTACTCGCGGGCTTCTCCAAAAGGAGCAAAGGTACGCATCATCAGGAATTTTTAATAGTGAAAGCAAGAAATCAAACGAAGACAGCGACAGTTGATTTCGCACACACGGTGCATTAAGTCTATCCGTATACGAGATTACGAGGCAGTCCACGGCTGCCAATATAGGCTTCGCCGCAGGAGGCTTGCAAGGAGATAGAGGAGCTGAGAAAATTTCATGCGCTTGACGAAATTTATCGCGCCGCGTCCGCCTGATGTTTGTTGTTCGAGATGAGCGCGCGCTGGCTTTTGGATTTATAACTTCATCTTCGCGAGTGATGATGGTTATGGTACTCTCGGCGAAATGGCCGCTGGACGACGTTTTCCTGTGTGTACGCCTTAATGAACGCCTCTCGACTATATACAGCGTGCAACCTTTTACATGTTGTGAAAGTAATTGAGTAGATTTCATTCAATGAGTGTACACAGAATGTAAATCGATCGGTGGGTTTAATCGAAATTGCAATGAGAATTTTTATGTATACTCGGAAAAGTGATGCTTAATTATTCATGCAATAAAGCTCATCTACGATATCGCGGGACGTTGTGAGCTTGCTTAATTTCGCGCATTAATGCATTCGCGGTTCGGAGCGCGGCGTGTCAGCTATTTTCGTATTACTGTTTTCTCGCCTGATCAGTATGTACAAGTTCTGTGCATCATCGGCCATTATCGTAAAGCTCCTGTTAATTACATCGTCAAGCCAAACACGCGGCTGTTGCGCAATTCGGTAATTGCGGAAAAGGAGCCGCGGTATAATATGAAATCGATTTCAGCGCGCGTTAATTGACATTCTCGAGTATAATCTACGTAACTTGATGGGGAATATTATATATATATCATCGCAGTTATCCATAAAATTTCGAGAAAAAGAAATCACGCACCAACAGCTGTCCGGAGCGTTTATTCAAATGAAGCAGCACAGCGGGTCGTGTGCGATGCAGCATCAGCAGCGACAAACACATGAATGCGCGCGATTACTCAAACGCACGCTCTCGCGCGTTTTCACGTGTAGCTGCTAGGAGAGGACCCGCAGTAGGATTCACAGAGTCCCTCGGGATTTATATAAAGGCGGCGAGTGTAGCGGACGGACGACGGAGCTTTTGGAACGCGTCCATTTTCCGTCTCCGCGCGCGGAAAGGGAATCCTCGCGCAAAACACACGAAGGAAAGCCCCGGAAGGTGGTGTGGGTATGCCGCCGCCGCCAGTGGCAGACGCCGCCCAGACAATCGCCGGGACATCCATCCTCGCGGCCGAAGAAGAGAGAGAACCAGTATACAAGCTTCCGTGCGCGCGCGGAGACGGCCTCTACGTTGAATTAGCCGGTCTGCTGCGTGCAGCTTTTTTCGGCAGGCTTTATTCTCTATTCCGCTGATATTTGTGGTGCCTTTTTTCCGCGATTCGAGCCACCGGCTTACACGAAGCTTCTCAAATCCCGCTGCAAGAGATTTGTTATCGACTTTTGATTTTTTTTTCTGTCAAGAGGGTGCTTTATTAACGAACCAGTTTTTTCTTCTCATTTTTCCTTCAACAAACGCCTTCATCAAAAACACTATTCATCCGGATGAGAATAAGCGACGGTGCGTACCGTAACTGCATTTATAGTCGAAAGACTCGGCCAAACTCCAGGAACTAATTTCGTATTATATTTGACTTTTGCGCGAGAGCTTTGTTTTCGCCCTTTTTTCCTCTCGTATCTTTGGCGACGGCCAAGGAAGGGCAGCTGCTGCTGCAAGAGCGCAATAAAAAAGTGAAAACGACGAGGACGATGGGAAGGAGGGAAGTGTATATAAAAGCGAGGGATGAAACGGAATAATAAGCCGGGGAGCAGAAAGAGCTAGATAAAAAATATTGTAATATGCAGATTGAACGATACGGAAAATGAGCGCGGTTGGGAGAGGAGAGTTGTGCAAAGGCGAAATGAAAGGAAAATAGCGCTATGAAAATAGTGCGTGAGCTGAAGATACTTTCTCGCAGTTTTTATCGTTTCATATACCGTAGGCTTTTTCGAAATGAACGTTTTTTTTTTTTAAATTAATCAAAGCTGCAATTACACGAGTGAGAAAGCAAAGACAAAATATGTGCACAACGTACAGTAGTTTACTTTAATTTTAGCCGAGACGTGTTAAAGCGCGCTCGAGAGAGAGGAGAGAAAACTACATATCACTAATTAGCTTCGGCTGGCCCGTAAGTCGCGCGCGCGCTGCGTTATAACGAACAACTTCGAGAAACTGGGTTAATTGTGTAACGACCTTAAAATTTATATAAACTATATCTCTCGTGAAGATCTGTATTTACACGACTATACTCTCGCGAGAGTTTGTATCTCGCGTCGCATTCCCAAGATTCGAGGAGAACGAGCTCTATTTCCAACTGGTGTTATTGTGCAACAAGGCATTTTCTTCCGAGATTGAAAGAGTGATTAATATGCGCGTACAGGTCGAGCGATCACAAGACACTACTTTTACGCACCTCCATACAAATTAAGACCCCCCCTTTTTCCATCGTCAAATTAAAACTCGCTCTCGCGAACTCATATCCTACGCGACGACGACTTGTTAGCGTCGTTGTCGTCGTCGTGTGTCCCCACATCAAAGCGAAACCGGCAACTCTGCGGCAAAAACCGTCGGCTCCATACCAGATTGGAAAATGACGAGCATCATCAGCGAGAGAGACAGTGAAAAAAAGTCAGCTCGAATAAACAAAGACAAAGCTAGACCAGAGTGTGCGCGAGGGAAAATTAGAGTCTCCGCGAGTCGGCTGCAAAAAGAGCGCAGGGATCGTATAAGCCGCCGCGGCGACAGAAGCCGCTCTCGTCTCGTCTTTTTTCTCGGCCCCTATGCAGCAGCCGGCGTTGCTGCTGCTGTTTCTTCTCTTCGACGCGCGAAAAACGCCATCAGCTTTCCGCTTATTCGCTTACCAGGCTCGGTGTGCTTTGGCCTCTCTCGTCCTTCTTTTTTTCGTCAGAGGCGACGTGTGTGCGCGTGAAACGAGCGGCTAACGCGCGGACTATCTTTTTCATCGGTGGCGAGAGGTTTTGCTTAATCTGCGAAGCGCAGAGAGATATCGTTTAGCGATTGACGAGTCATTTGGGGGGTCAAAGAAGCAACTTTCAATTTCTCATCACGCGACAAACGCTGTGTATAAAATTAAAACTCTCGAATCCGCAAAAAGCTCTCCGCGGCAGAATAGCGATATGAAAACGATATTAAAGTCGGCGCGTCGTGGAAAAGGAGAGTTTAATGATGATTAGATATATGCGCGTCGAGTATTTATATCTCTTGAGAAGCGCTCGTCTATTAGCCGCTCGTATATATATGTATATGTATACCAATGCGGAAGGACGCTGCCGTACGCGGAGGAGATGAGCAAGACCGGCAGCAGCTGGATGAGAGTGAGAGAAGAAAGACTCCGAGAGAGGCGCAAAGCGATTGCCAGCTCTGGCGCGGCTAATGATGATTATCTCCATTATCGTCATCGTGAAATATGACGACGAGTGCAAGCGCGTGTGATGTGTCCCGCGCTCGAGAGAGAGTGAATTACCTGCATTGCGGCTGCTGCTGCTGCTGTAAACTCCCGGACGAACGACGGCTGCATTAGATGCCTTATCTGCAGGCGAGAGCGTGTTTATTATAAATATACTTCGCACACCGCGAGTCTAGCTCTTTGATTTACGCTTCGCGAATTCATACTCTGCGCTATGCAGTCTGTTTGCGCATAATATTTTTTAATGCTTCTCGTCGATCGTTACATTGAGTGAAATGTCTGTTTACAGTGCCTTTACGATTTATCGCCATTATGATGATATACGATGCAAATTCTTCGATGAGATCAAGTCGTGTATGAGGATATAGTTCGACTTTTCTGTTTCAGGTTTTGCATTATAAAAGTGATTTGAAATCGTATATATACTTTCGCGTCATTACACATAAGGCGCATCGAATCCGCAACATATCCCACGAATGAAGAGCTCACCTCCTATATACACTCGCTAATATCCTTCAGCGAGCGTCAACTTAAGAGATTAGCCCTTGGCAAAAATGACGCTCCTCTCTCACGGCGGCGCTTTGATCTGCGTTCACGCTCGGCCGAGCGGCGTATAACGCGCGGGAAAATAAAGATTGCGCGCGATCGCTACCGCTGGCTGGCTTCCCTCATAATCCGGGCATAATTCTCTCGCGCGATTTATCTCCGTCTCGTCGCGGGACGTTGCGCTCAAGCTCGATCTTCTCCTTCTCCCGCGAGCGAGCGTGTCGCCGGCGTCTTGTGTCCCTCGGGGGACGACTCTGATGCTGAGAGAGAAGGGCTCGTCGCAATGCGAAGGATGGAGAGTTAGTCTGACGCCGTATAGTAGTACTCTCGAGCTTTTTTCGAGATTTTTGAATTTTATACTTTTGTCTCCTTCATTATTTTTATTCAGTTTACTGAGTAGTTAAATTTTAACACGCAGGTGCGAAATTCAACTTTCCTAGCGCATTACTCAGGGGAGAAAAAGAAGTGGCCAAGTTTTACACTTAAAGCATGCGTGAGAGATAAATAGCCTTCGAGATAGACTCGAATATAAAGAAGATCCCTAGACCTGTTCCCCTCTCTGTTTTCTACTCGGCCCTTCATCGGAGCGGAACTAAGGACGCGCGCGATGTTTCACGCTCGATCGGTGTTACGATAAGTGAAAAATGTCAAATAAGTTTTCTAGACCATCCTCTCCTTATATCTCCAAATGCACGTCGCCGCTCGTTATCTCTTCATGAATATTTTTCACGCGAAAACGTGCAAATGCGGCAACGGCTGCAGCAGCAACAACGAGTGCGCGGGTTAAGAAGTAATAATGCCAGCCAACGTTATCTCGATCCGCGTCCAAAAAGCTGCAGGTAGAGTGGAGTAGCTTCTTTCGCATGCAGAGATGAAATTCCCTGCGCTATTGCGGCGGTGTCTTTTTTCCCGACACACGCGTATACACGAAATGAAATTACTCCGACAGGGGACACGCGGCGCGAAACAGAGTGACAGAAAGGGGAGAGAGAGAGCCTTGCAGAGAAGTTCCTGCTGCGGAATCGCCGAGTGGAAGGATGAAATTTGAATTCAACGAAATTTACTCTCTCTCTCTCTCTCTCTCTCTCTCTCTCTCTCTCTGTACGGTATAGCTGCGTCAAGTGCCAATCCACGCCCTTCGCGCGCTTTCTCTCTCTGTACACTCTTCTTTCGTCTCTCTGTTTCGCTCTCTCTCTCTCCACTTTTTACGCACAAAGAACGCGACACTATGTGTACACTGAATAATGACGTTGCTCGTCGATGAAAACATCTCGTCGCAGAAGTTTATTCCCAAGAGCACAGACTAATAGCTACTGCTAAATAATTTCAAGATTAACCGTAGATTCTCAGCTGGCTAAATTTCGCCAACAAGCATAAAAACAAGCCGTCGCCGCCCTCAAACTCACACCGAGCGCAAAAACTCTCCTCCGTATAGAGAGCGGCTGCTCGCTTGTGTGCCTGTGCAGTGTAGGTATACCTATATAGGTAATACACACCTTCTCTCTACACCGCAGGAGCACATCTGCTCCGCTTTCACCTCTCTCTCTCTCTCTCTCTCTCTCCGCACGAAGCTGCAGAGTATATGTCTGTACAACACGCACACGCGTAGACGGCGTCCGCGTGTTCCACACGTGCGCGCGGAGTCGTAGCCAGCAGGCATGAGAACCGAGGAGGTGGCACGACTCTCCCGTTGTTGTATATACACTCTGCTCCGTATATAACGCGCGCCGAGCTATACTCTCGGTGTATAGGTATATGTATATACGTGTCGACCTACACGTCGAAATTTATGCACCGCGAAAAGTTGCGCCGAACGCGCGACGTTCGTTAATTAGAAGACGGCGCGTGATTACAATTACTCTCTTCTCTCTCTGTGTGTGTCTACGCGACGAGTGTGTCACGTCGTATAGGTATATAGTGTGAAGAGAGAGAGAGGCCGCTTCAATGGTTTCGGGGGATGAATGGAAGAGAGCGTCGTGTCTGCGCGCGTTTTTTCTTCCTCGTTCTGCAAATTTTCCTACAACAAAGCCAGTCTGCAGACTACTACTCGGCTTCTTTTTCTTCTCTCTGTACGTACATACGGCGACTGCATCTCTCGTCTTTGTCAACTATTGTGTCTTTCGCGCCGGCCATTCGGACGAGAGTCTCGTTTGATGTGCAGCAGCAACGTCTTTGCTTTTGATAAAGTAGTATACACACATCACAAAGTCGGCTCTTAAGAATCGTCGTGGTTATTGTTTGTTGTTGCACACACGTTACTTGACGGTAATAGCTTCTTCTTTATAATATCGAGATGCGTAGACAAACGTGTTTCGCAAGAGCTTTTCAAAAACGTGATTACAGAGCGCACTCGAGACTTGTCAAAAATTAAATTCCTATTGAGAAAAGTTGGCGCTTTTTTGTCGAAACACTTGTCTCGTCGGCGGTCAGCATATCAGGAGCAGCATTCCGGTGTACACGCAATTATCTCGAGTGCCCGCAAGAAAGCAGTGGAGAAGAACATCGTTGCGGGGTCTTAAAAAGAAAATCTACTTAACGAGCCTTTCGCGTTCGCCGCCGTCCTCGCCGCCGATGACTACTTCTCTCGACACGGCTGCAACGACGTCGCTAGTTTTCGCAAGAGCCACAAAGACTCTTGACGACGGTGCCTACGACGAGTACTTAGGCCAAGCGGGTTATATGAATCGAGAGAGAGAGAGGAGAGAGAGCCTGCAAAAGTGTCCCCATCGTCGATCGTCTTACGGCCGCCGCGGTTCGCCTTCTAGAGAGAGGAGAAAAAGAGAGAGAAAAAAAGCCGCGCCTCTTTCATGCGGCTCGAGGATTTTCTGGCTCTTGCTTCCTTTCAGACATTCACGAGCTGGAGTACCTGTGCTTTTCACCGAGCGAGGCGGAAAACATAATCATTTTGCTACTGTGTATATATACTATATTTGCGCGCCGCCGCTACTTGACATACTGCTTAATACATGTTATGAGAAACTTGGCTAGGAATTCATTGCTTTCGGTAAAATTGAGTTTAGTTTTTCATCCTTTGTAACTTCGAACTTCCACTAATGAACTTTCTCAATTTCTCGTAAAACACAAACGAGCTCTCTCAAGAGAAGCTCTTGGTGGAGTGTAATTTCTTGCACCAAAAACAACAACAAAAAATCACTCAATAACTTCTTAGCCGAATTGTTTGCAAAAGCCAAATTAAGCAGTGCCGACGTCAGGAATTGTTTTATATGAACCACCGCCGACATTAACGAGCCGCATAAAGTATATCCTCTCCATAAATTTCTCAAAACAATTTTTTCTCTCTCCCCACAGTCGAGCCATACGCAGAGAGCGCACTCGTACGACATCTTTTGGCACAGGATCCGCGAAAAGACGAGCGCTTTTTTGCGGTCGCTTGTCTGCCTCGAAACTTTCCTTTTTACTTCTCTTATTTCCTCCTCGGCGGCAGTGATTCTTACTGCTGCTCGTCTTACCCCCACCCTTGTGTACACGCGCGCATATTATGTTTACGTGTTTTTCGTCGAAAGCTCATACCGTATATACCTTTACATCATAATAATATATACATCCTATGCGCGCGAGCCTCTGTTGTCTCAGAGATCGGCAAAGTTGCTTCTTCTCGGGAAATTGCACAGGCTCTCGCGCAAGTAGGGCATTCCGTATCTCCCGAGAAGTGAATTGGCTCCCTTTTTCTTCCTCTTTCTCATAAGTCGGGAGAGGCAAAGATTTTCGACGCGCTTGTCTCAAGTTTTGCTATCGGCTCGCTTAACTGGCGCAGAAAGTTTTCGAATGCGCATCTGACGACCATGTGGACGCCCTATATCATCCGACAAATATTTATGGCCCCTGCTCGGATTTGGCGCGCTTCTCTCTCTCTCTCTCTTATACTTGTATAGGTAGAGAGATGGGATCTCTCGAGAGCGTTGCCGTCTTTTTCCGGCGGAACAGCAGCAGCAGCTACCTCCTCCTCGGGAGAGATGATCAATAACATAAAACTCGATCGTGCGCAGTTTGTTTCTTCTCTTTCTGACGAGCCTCTTAGCTGCGGAAGATTTAAGCTCGCTGCGGCAAGAAGTGTATTGCGTTCATTTTTCTTCGAGCGGAAGCATTGCGCACACGCCTGCAAGCAATTTCGATAGGCCGCGGCCTCTTATATTTTTACTCTCGACTATTTATATGCTTTTATACACTGCAGCAGCGTCCTGCAGTCTGTATCTGATCGGCAACGTTGCGGATGCGCCGCTTAATTGCGAGATCGGCAGCGAGAGAGTACGGAGACTATTATAAATGTGCTCAATATTCAGTTAATACTTTGTAACGTCGGAAGGTTTTTATCAGCCCGCAGATATTGCGTCTATACCTTTGCCTTGCTTGCAGCGAGCGGAGCCAATCAAATTCAATGATCGGCTCTCATATACATCAGCAGTATTTTATCAGAGCTTTCAGAAGCATTAGCCTCAAACTACATACGCAAGTTCCGATCTCGGCACCGCGGTACCGTATGATTATCTCAAGTGGCCTGAAATCTGGAACAAAGAAAGTGCAGCACGCGCATCCTGCCATCAGGGAAAGTTACGTTCGGTCTCTTTTTGTGTATATTATAGTTCATATATGTTGCTGCTGCAGCAATGACTGACGACGAAATCAGCGTAAACGTAAAGAACACCTTGTATACGAAGCAGCGTTAAACTGATGTACACGTGTAATACGCATTGCCGAGCGTATAAGCTGGCCCGTACTCTCGAGCGCGTTCACATCCCTTAATGAATCGACGCCGATGCACGTGTAGATCGATAAATTATAATCGGAACCGAACTAATAACCGGCAAAGCCGATCTTCGAAGGGGGCCAGCTATACACTGCAAGGACGCGACAAAGCGCCTAGTATACCATCACCTATCTAGTAGCTGTCTTCTCTCTGTTATGTAGGGGGGGATTACGTGAAAGAGAGCCTCCTCGTCGACGTCGGGGAAGCCCTGGCGCATGGACCGGAAATGGAAGCCCATAAAGCGGTAATAGCATTTCTATGCGCGATTTACGATCCTTTCCCATGAAGGATCATTATGCCAGACTCTCTGGCTGTATGTGCACTGGATATATTATATATTATATGTGCCACCGGCAGCGTCGTGTCGCTTTGCGTGATGCAGCAGCAGCGCTCGATATATGTATATATACACACAAGCCGACGAGGCGCCGAGGCGAGCGTAATAACAATAATAATGGGACCAGGTGCAGCTCTGTTAGGCGGCGCAGAGAGTCGTGTCCGATGAATGCACCTTCGCTCTTTGCTGCTGCTTGCCATATGGCTCTCTCAGATAGAAAGAGAGAGAGAGAGAAAGAGACGGAGAACGATCTGGTCAGCAGCGTTGCAGATTCTGCTGTTATTATATACACCTTTCTTTTCTCACGTTTCTGCTGCAGCGATCGCTGACTCATCCTGATTGGGCGCGTTTTCGCACTTATTGTTGATCCGAGCGCGATTTTCCAAATCAGCCGTAAAATAAAAAGACGACTCACGACAGAGATCAACGGAGGCTGATGCGATGCTAAATACCGCGAATTAAACGTTAAAAATATACGAGAGAGAGAAGAGAAATCCCGGCAATCTCTCAAGGCAAATCTCCCAGCATTATATAAAGTTGAAGATCGATGGGGGAGGATTTGAAGCCAGTCCGTCGGCGTAGTAAAAATAACGAGCTCGGAGTAGCTGATGCGATTAATTTGCACGTGACTGGAGGATCGACATGGCAGCGTCTGGAATTTCTCTATCCCGATCGCACGCATCTATACATATACCCGAGATACACTGCGCGAAACGGGGACAAACGAAAGGGAGATGCTGCAGCCTACACATAGTGGAAGAATGGATGCAAAGCGCGCGATATGGGACGCCCGCGAGGAATAAAGCAGCCATTATTCAGACTCTATAGACTCGGTCCGATATATGTATATACCGAGAGTCTGTACCGAGTGGATACTATCGTGTGTTATATATGCCTAGCCGGAGGCCGGTAGGAGAGCAACTGGATGCTAGTAGTCGGGAAAATATCGAGGAAACGAGGTCAAGCGCCGCAGGAACGGGCTCTCTAGTGCTGATGTGGTCCTATATTATACTCCATAGCGATGATTGCGTCGCGCGTGTCTGAGAGTGTGTATACTCCTTTTATATATCTCTCTCTGCCGTGCAGTATAGCTTCTTTGCTCTTTCTCGCTTTCTTCCTTTCGCTCTTTTTTTTCATCGATTACGAACAACCCGCGCCTCTCTGGTCTCGTCTTTATTGTTCCCTCTTTTTTTCCAGTCGCACACGTGGTTTTGCACTTTGTGTCGTTTGCGTATATATACTCTCGTTTTTTAATTAAAAACGAGAGAGCAAATTTCATTACCGAGAGCGTTCATTTGGCATCGGCTTTTATTATTGTTTTCGTGCGGCATATCCGGTGTGTGCGTGTCGTATATACCTGAAATTGAAGGGAAAAAATCTGTCGACTGCAGCGCAGCGAGAGTTTTTAATAAGTTTTTCGAACTTGCAAAAATGCAAATCCCCGGGCACCAAAGCATTCGCGAAATTCAAAGAAAATATCGATCGCGCAGCGTGCGAATGCAAACATTCCAACTTTTCCGCCGGCGGCAGCGCAAAAAGTCTGAAATCCCGACTGCATTACGGAATCGCTGCTGGGAGTAGTTGCCATTTTTAGAAAAATGCCGGCATCCGCAGGAAAGTCAAGTTCACGACGGCGATCGCCATATTGGTCGTCGGCCGATATACCGTTGCCGGCGTCGCCTTCTCTATAGGTAGAAAAAGCGGCAGAGAAAACTCGCGGTTCCGTGCACGGAGGGGAGAGTGCAGCGGTATGCGCCCGAGACCTTTTCAATGGATTGTGGTTCGCCTTCGCGAGAAAAGCCACGTTTTTCCTCCCTTTTCAGCGATCTTTTGCGCTATAGCGAGCCAAATGCTGATGTCCGAGTCTTTTGATCGCTATCCGCTTCCTCGTATATAGGATTATTATAGCGATGTGAGTCTAATCGTAAATTTTTCTTTTCTGTTTCAGGTGAGTTTCGAAATTCAGCATCATCTCGTTCCATCTGAACCGTGAGTCCATATAAAAAAACGATAATAATCGGCATAATACTGCACAGCAGCACAATGGAGCGTTCGGAAATTCTCGCAATATCGAAAAATCCATTTGAAAAGCAAATCCCGGGACTATAGAAAAGAATTTCATTCCCCCGAGTAAACCGCGACGTGGCATGCCAAACATCTCCATTATCGACAAGTCGCCCTGTCCCATCGCTGTCCGCTGGCCATCCTCTCTTCCATATCCACTCAATCGATTCTCTCTCTCTCTCTCGAACCTTCTCCTCATCCGCACGCATACACACGAAAAATCGCGAATTTCGAGAGTACGGAGGGCTTTCCCGCCGACTCGCAAACAGGATACACACACTGAGGTACGAGATGGAGATAGAGAGGGGGGAGGACTCTTATAAGCTCTTTTCTGCTTGCGCCGGGCAATTTCCAATGATTGACGTCACGAGACAGCGGCGGCGCGATAGCAAGCCACTAGAATGCCAAGTAGATATCGAACAGTTGCAGCGAGAGAGAGCCCTCGAGTATATATACAGCACAGTCGCACACATACACGCGGTAGCGATGCTTCTGGGCCTCGAGCCAGGAAAGAAAAGGCGAATGAATTCGGTATATCCTCGCGCAGCTTCCAACTCGCTGGAGCGGGGGGGGGGGATGTCTGTGCGTGCGCGCAAGAGTATTAGGGATCCGATGCGCACCGCAGAATTCTGGAATCGCGTATATGTATATATACTTTCGTCGAGGGAGACGTGAATCATGTAACTCGATTAAAATTTTTCAAGGAGCTCGGCGGGATAATTAGATTCATAACTCACAGCGATTCATAACTCCAACCCTTTTTGGAAGCGAAGCATCGCGGCGATTTATTGATTCCTTGAGACACTGGGGATTAACGTCGAGCTGCTAAAAACTTTGAAATTTTTGTTAATGCACCTCGACGAATACTGTACTTATATATAGCGCTGCAACGAAAATGGCCGAAAACGACGACGGCGAAAATTCCTTTCAGTGTGCCGCGCAATCGCGCAAAATGCCAGTATCAAAAAAGCATTAACAGCACTTTTCCTCGTCGAGCTGACGCGCGCGCAAAGAAGGAACGTAGTCGCAGGCTCGAAATTCTCTCACGATAAATCGGCTGGTGAAATCCGCGCATTATACACACATACACACGTACACTTTCGCAGCGGGCGGCGGCACAGCAGACGAACCATTGGAAAATGTTCAATATCACTTAGGGCCAAATTCGCGCCTTTGTGCCTCGCCGAGCTCACTCTCACGCCGCCGCTCCTGTCTATAAAGCGAGATCGGCTCTATTAATTTCCATTCTGCCGCGCATAATGCACCGGCAGCAGCAGCAGCCTTTACTTAACTACCACCCCGATATCTCGCTTTATTCGCGCATTTATGAGAGAATAACCCGCGGCGACGCCTCTCTCCCGTACTTCCTTCGAATGAAATTCGAGCCTATTACCGGAGAGTCTTTCTTTCTTGTACGAGCCCACGGCTATACGTATGTGTGTGTCTCGTGAGCACAGGTACTGCTGCTACTCGTCTTTCGACGTCCGGTGAGCATCGGCTATAGATTGAATGAGGGATCTTGGTACGAAAGACGAGCTACTTTTTTTTGCTTTTCATGCTTGGATTATGGAAACATTGTTACGGGACGGGAAATCCAAGTTATCTTATATTATGGGATGATGGGATCTGAGTTAAAGCGAAACAGCTGTTATTTCGATTGAATCTTTTGTAAAAACTGGGACTCGCAAGTTTATGAATGAGAAGAATGCCTTGATGATCGAGGAATATCGGTGGATTGTAATATTGTTATGGGAAGTGTGTCAATGAAAACGCGTCTTACTGTTATAGTCGCGCGCATCACATACAATCGCCGTTATTTTAATTCGAAATGTCGTACAGTCATGCTGGCGAAAAAATTACAGGAAACAATTAAAACGCTTCTTACCACCGCGAGCATGACTCATCGCAACTATTCTCTCTTTCCTATATAGAGTCTTGATGAGTTTTCTGCCACACGTTATGCGTTATAACCAATGCGAAGTTATACACAATGAATTGATAGTTTTGCCTATATAACGTATATTATATCTTTGCTCTCTGTCACGCAAGCAAACATCACCGAATCATTATTTCAAGACCCGATGTTTGCACGAGTCGTTAGGCCCATCAAAGAAAAGCAATCGCAAACAAATCACACACGTTAAATCCATCGGCGGTACAATCCACGCGCAGCGAAAGCCCCGAATTCAAATCAAGAGAAACGCAGCGAATTCTCAGCTGTGCCACATTATATACCTATATAACGTTCACACGAAAAGTACAGGCTCCACGCTATACCCCAGGCTGTGTACTTGGCACACAAAGAGCAGCAGCCAGCACACATATGGCCGGGCAGTATAACCGAGAGAGAAAGAGAGAGAGAGAAAGCTGCGAAGGCTGCCCCCTCGATATTCCCGGTGTAATTGACCGCGCCCCTCATTACGCGCTCTTTCGACTCTTTTCCCTCCCCCTACCCCTCCTTGTATATAACCTACCCAGTGTGCTGCAGTGCTGACTGAATCGCCGAAGGTCGGCCAATTTGCATATTCTCGTCGTTATACGCGCTCAGGCAGCAACGAGGCCGGAAAAATCGAGAGCAAGAATGCAGCTTTTGCTCTCCTATACGTGTAGTATTCGCGCCGTTGTTTACATGCAGCTATAGTGCTCGGGGGAGTATAGTATATATAGTCGGCTATACTGCAGCAGCAACGGCCACTAATTAATCGGCCCTTTGTAATTAACGTGGCTCCGGTCTATACTTCGCCAATTGACTTTGTGATGTAATGGTTGAGAACAGTTTTCGCGAGGATTTCGAGATCTCTGTGTATTATATAGAGAAGTCTGACCGTCATCTGTATTGAAGAGAGCACCTGTTAGAGCCTGCGCGCGCGCGATACGTTTGTTTTTTCTTTCTCCTCGGCGACTGCTGCAGCTGGAATTAAATTTCTGACTGGGGCGGACACAACAAAAATATATAGAGTTTGAGAGAGAGTTATACGCCGCTTTTTGCGTTTAAACGATAGAACGTGTGCGCTTGAGGTGTAAATACATATTTGAATTTTCATGAATGAAATTAAGTAGTTCGTTTAGCCATAACAAATAAAAAGTGGAGCATAGAAACAAACCCAGCGAGGAAAGTTGACGAAAACCGATATCGGGAAAGCATTGAAAATAGCCGCACGGAAGAGGAGGAGCGTTTCAATAATAACATTGTGCCAACGTTCGCTTATAGTCGACTCTGATGGGGGGGGGAAAGTTTATAATGCCATCGAATTATCCGCTTGTCATTTTTCTCGGCCAGCGCAAAAATATAAATCCCAACACACCACGAACAAAGTTATCCGGCTTAATATCAATCATCGAGTGTGTTATTCTCTTTTTTTCAATCGGTCAATGGTTTTTCCATCGTTTTCCATTTGTTATCGAAGTAGCTCAACTCTCCGACTATGCGCAAGTGCCGGACCGCCAGTGTGTGTGGCTCTCGAACGAGTGGACGGATTTTCTGGAAATTGGTGCACTTATTCACAGGATTTTTCGCGAGCTATCGTGTGATGTATGCCGGAATTCATCGACTGAAAAAGCGTTCTCGCTTCGAATTCCTCCTCGAAATCGAAATCGAATGAAGAAGCTATCTTTATATAACATTAAGAGCGCAAAAAAATATAGTGCCCCTTTAATAGAGACTCTAATGCCAGCGGTTCTGCATTAACCTACGGGCTGTCGCGCAGTAGGCAACAAAGAGCCGTGTGCGGTTATGTACTATATATACGCGAGAGAGGGAAGGAAGGTGGCCGGTTCCCGATAAGTAGAGCATGAAGCATAAGTAAGTTGCGCGCCGCGAGCGCGTGGATCGAGAGCCGGTTTGCACGCGCGCGAAAACTCGCCTATACCTACTACTATATACGCGCCCGCCGCCGTGGGCAACGCTTTCGAACTTTCCGTCCGAGACTTTTTGCTCCGAAAGCCAGTCGACCTTTTTCTTTTTCGCGCTGCAACTCTTTTTTCCTCAGCCGTTGCTACTGCTTCTTTGTGCGGAAGTTGCGGGATCCCCCCTGTACCTATACCGGCTTGTTGCTTCATTTTTAAACGGGAGGCTTTTCACGCAGGGAGATTGTTTTCGCCTTTGAAACGGGAGAGTGCAGCGCACTCGTACGCATTCCCTGAACTTTGGCCACTCATAAATATATCCGACAAAGTATACATCACATTTTTATCGAGCGCAATGGAGAGCGCGTATAAGAGTCGGCTGCCATTTGCAGCTCCAGTTGGCCCGAAACAAACTATCCTCTCCATCTCTCGGATGCTCGCGGGCTCTCGCTACTGCCATCCATCCAAGTCTATTTTTCTCTCTCTCGCGCTCGCGATCCACATGAATTATCGGCGCCGTCTTTCGCGTGCGCCGACCACCATACGTGTATACCCTCTCCCTCACGGCTGCGCTCTCGTCTTTCTTCACCTGATGCAGCGCTCTTCTCCGCCGCGAGGAAATGGAAGAAAGAGAGCGAAACTCTTTTCAGCAGCCCCAACAAAAGGCCGCCGTCCCTCGGTGAATAAGCAAAGGCGAAAATACGGGGGAGAGAGATGATGAGGAACCGCGTATATTCCCCGCCGCCGCCGCTGCCCACGGGCCCCGAAAGAAAAGCGCTTCTTTTCATTAATCCGCCGCGCGTGGAAAGAGATGAGACTGTGTGCATAGGTGCGTCGAGAGAGAGAGAGAGAGAGAGAGAGAAACGCCCGAGGAGGTAAAAAATAATACACAGGCGCGCAGTCGAAGGAGAATATAGCGCGAAGGTATCGTGCGAGAGAGGTGCGCGAAGGGAAATGAGAAAGAAAGAGAGCGAAGCAGACGAGGAGAGTGGGAGACAATAAAAAAAAAGAGGAGTCTTTGAGAGAAGCCGCCTGACGCGCGACAGTATCAACGAAGAAATTGAATGTTGCCTCGGGCCCGAGACGGAAAGAGAGAGAGAGAAAAGTACTCTCTGTGTAGCAAGTACTTCGCATGAGTGCTCGTTCACAATTTCTCTACCCGCATCAGCACAGTCCTTCGACGCTATTCACCGACGCTGCATCACGAACACGCGCGAGCTCTTATTGCAAAGACGAAGCAGCAGTTCTGGTCTACTTACTTCGCACCGCAGCAGTCGTCGGTTTAGCTTGGATTAAGAGCGTATCAAGTCGCAGCGGGACCGGACGCCAGAGCGCAAAGCAATCCACTGCACTGCACCTTTCCCGCTTTCAACTATACACACACAAACCTTTTTTTCATTGTTATTTTTAACGTTTTCTATACGTATTTATGCTCTTTTGAAGCTATATTTTATAGACAGTGTCCAGCTTGAATCTTGAACTCGTGTATCACGTGTTGCTCACATATACGTACACGTGTGCGTAGCAGATAAAAACTGCTTTTAGATATACGAGATATTTCAATTTTTATTATTACATACGTTGTGTATCGCGAATATACATTGTGCGAGAGTGGTATAGAGAGATAATCTTATTGGCAGGTGGCGGCCGCTTACCAGAGTGAATAAAGCGATTTGCTCGACTTAAAAACTAACTCTGATTGACGCCTGCCGGTCGCGTAATGAATTAACGATGCGAACGCGGTACAGTATTTTTTTTTTGTATTTTTTGACATTCTCTGCAGCGCAAAAATAATGCACGTGTCCGTCAAGCTCGATGAAATAAAATTCATCGCGACCTATATGTACATTGTACATAGTCTGCAAAAAAATGCTGCTATGAATCTCTGATTCGCGTAAATATTTACGCGAATTTCCATATCGCCTCCTGATAGAAGTCTCCTCCCCCATTACACCGTAAAACGCAAACACAGCGGGGCCACAATATCTCGGTTATATCTCGACGCGAAAATTATACTCTCTCTCTCTCTCTCTCGAGAAGCAGTACATAATCAAATCCAGAGCTAACGCTGTATAGACCGTCCTCAACGAAAATCCGAGCTCTCTCGCTCGTCACTTGATTAACCCGCGCGCGGGTAAACCCAGGACAGTCCATGAAAGCTGCAGCAAATCCGGTAGTGCGGCCTCAGCCGAAAAACGAGCAGTATTAGGCAAACCTTTCACGGGGGGCGCAAATTTCCCACAAAAGCGCTTCCCTTCGCCGTCCTCGCATGTGTGAGAATAAGAGAGTTGAAAGCGCGCGCACAAGTCCTCTGGGGAGTAAAGGTACTGACGGCGTGTGGGGGGGAGGCCACACGTGTCGGCGCGTGCCTCGTCAGCTCAAGCGACGGGCCTCTGCAGCGAGATATGACAGATCAAATATTGTCGACCCACGTCAGAAAATGCCCTCCTCCTTCTCGGACAGATGGTTGGGTCGTAAACGCCGCTATATAGGTAAAGGTGAGCTGGTATATGGTACTGGTGGTGGTCCCAGGGAAAACTACGACCGACGGAGACAGAGAGATAAAAAGGATCTCGGGGATTTCGACGACGTTGAAAGAGAGAGAGAGAGGACTACACTGATTCGGCAGATGTCGAACACGTTCGACGCTTTTATTGCTACTACCTCCGTCCTCGAGTGTTCGCTCTCTTAAGCATTCAGCTGCTCGAGCTCTCTACCAAACACGATGCGGCCTCGCCCTTTTGCACAGGAACACGACATTTAATTATACATCGAGCGCTTCCTGTGGATTTTTACTGCCTTTTTATTGTTGTTTCATTTCATATTCTCTATTATCCTCCTCTCCGGTTACCGCATCTGAATGTAACCATGTAATCTAGACGATAACAGCATTCAAATTCATTCGCCGCGGGGGAAATTCCTGTATGAATAATTCCCGTGACGGTGCAAAAAAAAAATTGAACTACGCGTACGTCGAGAGAGCTGTATAGGATCACGTCTCTCGGCCGCCGCCGCCGCCGTCGGTGTCGCGAGATTTTTGACGAATCACGCCTGGCAGCTTCGCTAGATTGAAATCCCGTTTTGGCAAGGGCGCGCGAAGAATAATGTTTTCGCCGGCGCGCGCGCGCGGCAAACTGAATATTCCATTGGAGCTCTCGGCTTTTACCGCTGCTGCACGAAGACGTTCGACGAGAGAGGCTTTATTCGATATTCCACTCGCGCACGCGAAGCTGTGTCCTACGTACGACGACGACTGCGCTTTTCAATCCCCCGCCGAATTGACTGCTGCCACTGTGCCTATATACACGTTGTTGCTTTATCTCATATGCCCGCGACGCACGAGCTTTTATCTTTTGATCCGAAATAAGGCCGCGCATACCGCGTTTGCTTCAGAGTTTCATCTAAAATTCGTTACTATATCGAGACTAAGAAGCACACGCTACTGCGGATATTCCGCTTTATTTTCGAGGCGGAGGAGAAAAACGACGAGTATATAGCTATACACAACGGCGACGATTTCCATCTTGAAAACAGAATAGCCGTGCGCGCGCTCATACATACGCCACTGGCCGCTCTCTCTCTCTCGCGCACGAATGCTTTATATTCCTCGCTCTCCCTATCTCTTTTTAATCTTCTTTTCGCGCAAGCTCCCTCTTTCCATCCCCCAGCAGCAGAAGCAGCCAACCTATTTACGTATTTTCTTTGTCTACATCGAGGCAGTTCGGCATCTCTCTCTGTATACATACAAGGCGCTCTCTCGCGTCGCGAATTTTTCATCGCGACACATATGCATCGCAGAGGGTAGTGCACGTTGTTCACTCGATAATGGCCGATTTCTCGTGTGTATCGAGATGAAATTGAATTTAGCCGGCAGTAGCCGCAGCCGCCGTTTATTTACCCATCCGCGCTTTCCGATTGGATGGCCAGCGACCTTTTCTCTCTATCTTTTTGCTCGCGTGCGGCACACACACACACACTCGGACCGTCATGGAGAAATAAAATTCTTCCGCGGCGTTGCGCTCGAGCTCTCGATCGCCACCGCCGCCACAGCATCGCTTCGCTGGCTTTATCTCCTGGATCTACCTCTGCTACTGCTGCTGCTTTATATACTACTGCGCGTTTTGGACGCCGAGCTTATTTCTTCGTTTTTTTTTTGTTGGTTTTATTGTGCGGTGAGTGGACTGGACGCTTCAGCTTTTTCCATTATTTGCCTGCGCCTGCTGTTGTGAGCTAGCTCTCTTTCAAGGAGGAGATGCGAAGTTTATGTTAATGTCTCTTTTGCGATTAATAAGCATCGATTTATAACAAATATTGTTGCAAGCACAACGGGATACGTATTTTCATTCACTGCAGAAAATTGGGGGAACGTTGTTTGCATATACATTCCTGCAAATAAGTCACTGAATGCAACGCAAATGAAAAATTGTACGTACATTTTTTTTGTTCAAAGGAACGTGTCTCGCTGCGTCTATTTTGTTCTCCAACTGGGTCACTCAAGCGCGAGTCCATTCGTCGTTATACGATTTGCAAACAAAAAGTGTACCGAGAGGAAACCGCGGCATGTGATTTTTAAAAAGCGCATAGTTTCGGCCGATCATTTCGCGAGTGGTTGGGCACGCACGCGAATTTCCCGGTGAACTGTCGAAAAAAAAAAACGTACTACTCTCTTTACGCGGCGGAATCGAGTCGTCGCCTAATTGAACAGTCGAAGCCGTTCGTTTGAAAAATGGATAAAAGTGTTAATACCGCTCACGACTCACGTGTGCTTTATATTTTTTTTCCATCAGTCGGTTTTTTTTAGAAATTGAAATCATAATTTTTGAATTCCGAGTGAAAAATTTTACATGCAAATACGAGCGTTCACCGCGATAATATTTTTTTTTATTTCTCGAGCGCGCGCTCGTCAGACACGCAAAAAAGGCTGCGGTGTATATACTTTTTGAGAGCGGGAATTTTAAAAATCAATACACGCCGCTTTTAAATTCCTTCGGAGAGTATAATTACGCGTCGTTCGAGAGCTACAGTAAAAAGCTCGGCAGACAACAATGCAAAGAAGAGAATCAGTTGGAAAAAAGACACGTTTGACCCAAATTTTTACACGTCTAGAGCTCGTAATCCGCAATCTTTCCTCGCAAGCACTTTTAGTCGGAACCTCTCTCGCGCGCTTATATACATGCGTAATTTCTTCTTTCGACGAAATAACTCTCGTAAAAGCAGCCTTGCGCGGATTGGTTTTCGCAGTAAAAGCCCAAAGTGCGCGCGCGCTCTCTCCGGCCGATAATCATTCTCTTCTCCTTCTCTCTCGAAGGAAGGTCACGGACTCAGTCTTTCCTCCCTGTACAGTGTGATACAGCTCTCCGCAAGAGAGTATAAGCCGGTCTTTTGCATTTACAACTTCTTTACGGCGGGAGAGATCTCGTGCGGCTGTTTTCCTTTTATTTTCCACTTTCGCCGTTTTACTGTCGCTCTCGTTCGCCCCGCGATGACAGCGGAATAATTCGCGTTTTACGAACGTCTTTTGGCGAGCGCCGTGCGGGGGGGGATCGATTAGCGATAAAAACGCGCGCGACTGCCTTATAATCAAGTAAGTGAATCGTAAAATTCGGACGGTCGTTTGGCTGCCTGAATAGCGCGATCCTAAGCGCGCGGACGTACTTTCAGACGTTTAAGACGCAGCCGTTTGAAATTGAATTAACGGTCTTTTGAAGCCGCGCGGTTTTAACTTTCAAATTAGAGCGAGATCTCTTGAAATAAATCTGCGTCGGAAGTTATTGCTCGTTATACTGCTCCGGCGAACATTCGATTATTATTATATATAAAGAAACAATATTCAACGCACACAAGTGGAATTCAAATGCGATAAAGCTCTTCCCTGAACCAATAACCTATATACACAGGAATCCGCAAGGCAAAAGTACAGCAACAAGAAGCTAAGAAAACAAAAGGAAGCGCCGAGAGTACAGCGCAAAGGCAAACTCGGTGGCACACAAAGGGAAGCGCCTTTGTCGCAGCATTTCGTTTCCTGTGCTCTTTTCCCTTCGCGGCACAGTATATATAGCTATCGGGCGAAGCTTGCAAATAGCTATATGCTGACGCTCCACGCGATCTCACTTCGTCGTATCTCTCTCTCTGCAGTACACCGCAGTGAATTCGCTTTATTGGCTCCGCGAGATGCTACTGCTGCTGTATGTGCGCATAATGCAGCACGGTTCGCGATGTACCTCTACGCGCTTTAAGCCGAGCTTACAATCGCGCGTAAACATGCTCGTAAACACGAATATGCGTGCAGTCGCTCTACCCACGGGGATTCTCGCCTTTTTTTTATAAGCGCTACACGATGCACAGCGGGTGACGCTGAGAATAATGTCCCGACGCCTGTGTGCAAGGGCCAGATGTCATGCTGTCAATTGAGATTTTTTAATGCTTTGCGGGCGGAGAATTGCGCGCTGGTATATTATTCGAGTTTGGGATATTTATTTAGATGTTTTCAGGAAACTTTTTTCTTTAATTTTTTCAACTTACTGTGATAGTATAGTACGTAATATGCTGGATGTGTATAAAGACGCGACGAAGGTGTGAATGAAATCTCAAAGCTGCTCCCTCCACATTTACCGTATGCAATTGCTATAATGATTTTTGGCATCGAGAGCCGCCGAGTTTTCTTTGTCAGCTTTTCGCGATGAATGAGCACGAAAGAGTATATAGCTGCAGCAACCGATGCCGCGTAGAAACTTTCCTCTGCTACTCTTGAACGATCGATAATAAATTTCGTTTCTCGAAATAGCAACAAGGAAAAGGATTAGCCAACGCGCCTGAAAACAACGTTATTTTTAAAGGAAAATTACGCGCATCTCTACAGTTTTATATATATATACAAATGTATATAGATATTTTAAAAGAAATCACTCCGCACACATTTATAAACAGGCGGGGGCTCACAATGCAGCTTGGCGTTGCTGTCTTCTTTCCCCCGCAAGCTGGTACCGCAGACTCAAAATAAACCTACTAGATTTTCAGTTTGGCACGGCGGTATACATACGCCGCGGCCCCGCAGAAAGTGCGCGCTGAATAGTCGCACATCCGCATATCCTCTCTTTCGTGCAGTTTGGCTTGCCCTCGCAATATCCCGCGCGCGCGAAATTTCACGCTGTACTCGCGCGTATACACATAAATCCGCGCCTGGCAATGGCAGCCAAACTTTTTTACGACGCCGCCTATGGCTTCCAGATTCTTCGGGCCATTGTTTCGCACACCTCGCAGTCCTAAAACTAAAACTGCGCGCCCGACAAAGAGAGCCTAGCTCCCGGGAGCACATATGTATAATAAACGCCTCTAGCAGAGTCTCTGTGTGCGTGTGTTCTATACTCGAAGTTTCAAGTTGATGCGGAGAGAGAGAGAGAGCTCGAGTGCGGTAGCGCTTATTGTATGGCACTTGGAGCATTGTACGCCGCAGTATTGCGACTAAATTATCGGTTATGCAGACCTCCTATCCCATTCTCTCGCCCTTTCTGTACTGGTCGAATTACAGACAGTCCCGACTACACGCTGCAAGCAAATATTCGAGCGCGATCCGCTGGAAAGAGCACGAAAAATTGGGGGAAATTGGAAATGTGTAGGACTGCGCAGTCTCGTTGTATATGCAACCGGAAGTGCACGATTTTGCAAACTTTTATCGCACACGCTCCAAATGACGCTCGTATATACATCGGTCGTGAAAGTTTCGCACGCTCGAATCTTATCATCTGTGTAGTCGCGAAAAGTTTCGAAACAACGATGGTACACATTTGCGTAGTGTTTGCATGGTTTTTTATTTAGCTCGCAGATCTCAAGCGAGACGAATGTATACCGCTTGCTATTAGCACTAGTGGGGTATACTATACTATAAAAATCCGAGCCCAGACGCATAAAGTATAAAAAAAACCGAGCGCTCGAAGTGCATCGCCACCATAAGAGCCAGACTATGATTCCGCAAAGGTTTAGAGATAAACTGCAGCGGCAGCACACTCTGTTATTCGTATATACCATCCACGAATATACCACCGTCGTCCAGAGCCATGCCAGGAACTCTCTCTCGCATTCTGCATTCGTATTTTTGTTTGCCGGCCGCGCGAGAGCCGTAAAATCGCTTTGGCCGCCGCGAAAAATTCGCGCGATACGCCGGGGGGATACACAGCAGCAGCACAGCAGGTTTGCCGGTGCTTTATTGCTCGCGTGGGTCATACACGAGAGCGTTTGAAGCGGAGAGCTGCGCGTGACGTGGACATTCGGGTGCTTATGAGTTGATAAATGGAAACGACCACGCGCGTGTTTTGCATTGGAGATAGTTTAGCTCTCGCTCGTTTGCTCGCTCTCTCTCTCGAGTTGCAGAGTGTGTTGTTGGAAGAGGACAGAGAGTAGCGAGGTTGCGCGATAGCCTATGAATTTATAAAC
>UCOJ01000429.1:0-107892 GCA_900474305.1 Cecidostiba fungosa | reverse complement strand
ACTTAACAACATACTGCAAATGAAAAGCTGTCGTTGATCTGGATGATGAATGGACGAACGGTGGGGGTGCATCGCCATGAATTTTGGAGTCATCTATTCATTGCTTGCAAGAGATCTATCTAACTAAGAGAGAAGAAAGAAACTGCGGTAATGAGCGTCTAGTCGATAGCGATATTTTCCGTTCTTAATATATATACGTATAGTTTTGAAATCACTTGGTCTGACTATAATTCACTAATACTCCTTTTTGAGATAAATTTAAAACTTTTGTAATCGTAAATTAATTTTTCACTTCTAATAATATTATACGTAGCGATATAAATGATCAAAACTTTTCCAATCGAACGTATTCCAAACAGAATTCCAATGCATACACACGACACGTTTTACCGTGATTCATTTTAAAACCGCGACTCGAGCGAGAAAAGTAGCACTCAGTCATACGCAGGACGAGCATAAGGGAATCGAAAAATTCGACCGAACCTTCTCTCGACCAAAAAAGATCGCTATAAACTCGCTTGAGGTCGAAGTAAACTCGTAAAAACTATCGCGAAATATGCGTCACAGCCGCGTCGATCGCCATAAAACAGTCGTACGTACACTCAGCTCCAAACAAAATGCCGAGAGGAATTCCCAAGCACTCGAGCAGATTCCACAACACTTTCCGCGAGCCAGAATAGGACAGCGAGCGTATCGCGACACAAGCTGCATCTTCTTCTTTTCTCTCGAGGCGAGTACTTATATACGTAGGCAGACGCGAATACTCGCTCACGACGACTTTCCCTCTCTCGAGCGCTCGCTGAATCGGCCTTGACAATATTGCCCGCGCGCTCGCGTGTGATATACGCGGCCGCATTTCATATATTCCATTGTTTCCAAGTTTTCGGATCCATTTGTAAGATTAAATTTGTAATGCGAGTGGAGAGGGCTCTCCCCAGGCCACATATGGCAGCTCGGCCAATTTCCAGTCGCTCCGGCTAAATATCGTTGCGTTTTCGAAGAGGAGAAGAAGGAGAAGAAAGAGAAAGAGAGAGAGAGAGCAGTCTCCTACAGACTGGACACTATTGCCGGATTATGCGAGACATCGTCCGTTCGACGTCGCTTTTTATATATTATTGCGGAGTTTTTCTGGACCGAAGAGCCCGCTCGCCGGATTGGACGCGTATGCTGGTTGTTGCCGAGTTTTATGAAACTGTGTATTTAATGTACACGCACGACTTTCTCGCTTATAGACGCAATTATTATTGTAAGAGTTTTTTTATAAAGCCCTCAAATATAAAATCTCGTTGCCCGAGATAGATTCTTTTCATTTTCCATGCTCACAATCGAGAAAATATTATATACACGCACATTTATCAATCTCGCGCATACAAAGCACTTCCTCATCGAGCTACATCATACATGCTAAATGAAAAAATTCATATCAATTCAAGCCCCGCAAAAAACCTTGCGAGTCGCTCTCGCAGTATACACGGTATATAAATTTATCAAATTCTTTCACTCAAAACAAAGCCCGAGCGCAATAAATACATTTGCACAATCCGAAGCCCTAAATTAAAGTCGCACAATGCGCATATAGCACACAAACACACACACAGAGAGAATAACCCACGCCATAGTATATATAAAGTCCCTTATCGGCAGAAATGCTCATGCGTAGATTCCGACTTTGCGCGCGCGTGGCCACATTGCACTTTGTATATGCCGAAAACCGGGGAAACTCGCGAGGGTCTCGCTCGGAAAGTGATATACAGACGCCCACGCGCGAAAGAGAGAATCGCGTGTGTGCAGAGTATATATATGTATACCGCCGTACGAGAGAGGGTGAAAGAGACATCGGACGCTGACGCGAAGCTAGAAGGGAGGCATATAAGGGCGGAGCGCGGCTAGATTAGCATAAATATGGCGTCTTAGAGCGGGCTCGTTTATCATCGTTAGCAAAGCACACGCTTCCTGGGCGAACAGTCACACACTCGCGTACGAGAGATGAGGAGAGGAGCGTCGCTTCTATTCGCGCGAGGCGAGCGCCCGCGCGCGGAAGGAAGCATGTATACGTTTGCTGGAACTGCGTAGGCGGAGTGGAGTGCTAGATTATTATGCCTACATATTACCGAGAACGCCTGGCTCGAGGTATTTCAACAAACTGCAGGTTACCGAGCTTTCTGCCTGACTATTGTTAAAGTGAAACGGGATACCGGAACTGAGTAGGTGTAGTCGACTATTAGGAAAGTATGCGGAGGCGACTGTTGCTGCTGTTTCGCAAAGCCATCAGATTTAACAACTCATGTCACCGAAGAACAGATTGAGTGATTTAAAAATTCTGGTGTAATTTTTCAACAAAGTTTGTTATGAATATTAATTAACCCGTAGAAGGAGAGCCAGCATTTTTGTTTGAATTAATTTCGCGTTGAACAAGAGCGAGAGCGAAAAATGCTATCGCGCATATACGTATTCGCGGAGCATTTGCCATCTTTCATTCGCGAAACTGCGCCGCTGTCACCAGCAATCTGCCGAACTCAGCAAAGCACTTAATTATAATTTGTTTCCATTAGCGGTAAATGAGAGTGCATGCGCATACGTTACCACAATGGCCGCGCGAGCAAAAAGAGCGAAATTCGGCCAATTTCTAGTGTTCTGCAAAAAGTAATCAGGCTTACTGTGTGCTGTAATACGCACTTAATTTAAATTACCCTCGCAATTATAATTCATTCAGCGTGTTACAACATTTTTTCGAAGATGGAATCCTCCTCTTAACTAACTGAATAGGATATATATGGTTAAACATTAAATCCGAGGATCAGCCGTATTCAAATTCGGTCATAATTTAAAAAGGTAGGCGATGTATCACTCGGCGGACTGGTCAGAATAACAAAAAAAATCGATAAAAGATAAAAAAAAAAGTTTCTTGGCGGCAGCTATAGCTCTTTAGATGCAGCGCTTTCCGTTTCGCTCTCTCGAGGGAGCGTTTACCGCGGATAATTCATATTTATGACCGAGCGCTCTATCAACCCCACTCGCCTTGTACACATTTAATTGAGTCGTTCATGTTAGAGGCAATAGGGTGCGAACGCCGGCCGTTCGCCGCGCGCGAGAGAAAGGACACATATGATGTATCGGCAGATTGAAGTGGCGGACGGATTTTTGAGATTGGAATGTTTTTCACGCTCCTGACTTTCAAGTCTTTTCAGCCTACAATAGAGTAAAATCCCTACGTATAGACAACTTTGTACGCGAGAGACGCAATTTAATTTTCTTCTTTGTTCTCAGCTGTACACCGCATTAGTCGAGTGGCCTCCAAAAAGCGCACAATGTACTAACGAAAATCGACAGACAGGGATTGGAAGGGTACCACGCTGCTAATAACTTAAAATCTTCGGCTGAAAGCGTCAATTACTTATATCTGTTTTCGCTTGCCACTGCTACTGAAACAACGACAGACAGCCATTCATTTAAGTTTCCCGGGTCTTACCGCTTCTTCAGTAAATCGCGATGCATGCAATACTTTGTCTCGCCTCGTCGGCCCGGCGTGTGATGAACGAGAAAGCTATTAAGTGAAATATTGCCGGACGCTTATCCACTTTGTTAGTTTCTTTTTTTCGGCGCAAGGGCCAGCACGTGTAGGAGCCCGCCGTCGCCGCGCCGCGGCATCGCTGCAAACTATTAAATACTAATTCCATTAAAGCACAGAAGGGTTGCAGCGCCGCCGCCTATGCCCCAGTCGTATATCATCGCGAAAGCTTTTCAATCTGAGAAAATACTACTTGCGCCTTCTCGGCGAGTTGCCCCGGCTCTTCGTTGCGAGAGGAACGGGGGGGGGTGTATAGGCGACAATGTGGAGGCCAGAGGGGAATCACTGTAATCGCATATAGGCAGCCGAAGAAATATCCCGCCCGCCTGCGTCGCTCGCTATATACGACGACTCAAGTCTTTGCGATTTCGTTCGCGCAGCTCTAAAACTTGAATTACTTTTTTCCGCGGAGATGTGCCAATAAACGTCCGTTTTATTGGCAGGAAGCTTCCCTGAAATATGATAAGTGCTTTATAAGGCTCACTTTTATTCCGGCCGAAAATTAACTGTTTTCTTTGTGTTATTATTTTATCGTATGCTGGAAACAACTTTCGCGAAACGAAAATCGTCTATACTTTTTTAAAGACAAACTTGTTGAAGTAAATTCAATAACTTTTAGAGAGCTCTCAGAGGGATTTATAACTTCTTACTGAAAATAATTCCACTAACTGCGTCCGACGGTCCCGCGTGCAGGAGTCGATTTCACAAATTGACTTTGCTCAGATTTCAATTGATACGTAAACTTTTCAGTTTTCCTTCGACTTCTTGCCCAATGCAATCATCTAGAAATCCGTGATAATAAAGTGAATTTCAATTAATGTGCGCTATTATCATAGGACTGCGCTTCGGCAACTAATTATACAACTATCAAATCTATGGAGTCATCAATCATCTCCAGTCCAAGGTAGTTCGATGATATTTTTTTAGTTACACTTTGTTCAGTTTATAGAAGAACAAGTGATTACCATTTCGAGATAAAAATATTGTTTAATACAGGTTGATGAAAAATGGCAGAAGAAATTTTTTAATATACGTTATCGCGATCTTAAGCCCATATAGCAAGTTTGAAAGTTTTACTGGCCTTTTATGACCAATAGTAGGAACTCCATATAACTCAAACGCGATAGATACACGACTTTAATCGCTAAGAGGTTTCCTCGTTTGTAAGTTTCGAGGGTGAGATATCGAATTATGAGGACTGTATGGCTACATAAGAAACAATTTTCCTACTTACTCGAGAAAACACTTTGGCACAAGTTCTTGTCGACACTGCATGACACAAGTCTTTCGATATGTTATGATAAGTTTAAATGCTCTTTTCCATAGAAATAAAGAGATAATGAAAAATGTAGAGTATTGATTCAAGGTCGAGCAAACAAAACATTTAGGAATAGCGTTACACATCCCACCAAACACCGTAAAAACATTCTCTCCCAGTCCCAGTCAACACGTCGGCCGTCACATCCATATCTCGCAACCACATGCACACAGAAACTTGATTCCGCATATTGGCTCAAGCAGACATACAATCAACCCTTGACGACGACGACGACGACCACCACCGCAAGCGTCGTCGCTTTAACACCCGTACTTCTGCTGGCTCTGCGGCCAATAAGCGCAATAAAGTCATTCGCCGGTTTACTGCGAATCGTTTTACAACGGAGCGTCGATGGGATTGTGACGACGGCGGCGGCGGCGAACAACCAAGGGAACTAGTTATCCAAACTGCGCTAGTTTAAATTACGAGCCGCAACGCCTTTACGATTTATATTTCAGGGATCCACCGCCGCCGCAGCGATGAACTGCGCGAGACGTAAAACTGATAACCCCGCGGCGCGCGCCCAACTTTCCTGTCACGCTCTATTGCCTTGCGAGGTTATTATTCGCTCCGCGATGATTCTTTGTTAATTTCGTCGTTGCTTACGATCTTTTATTGGATTCAGCGAGTATAAAGCGTGAATTTCTCTAGAATTTTGCTATTTATAAGAGTTATTTTTTGCAAACAGCAATAAGATCATTAAATACATTGAATATTTATTTACAGAGCGTTAAATGGTCTAAGTTAATTTCAGTAGAGGGGAAGGTCGGCTAAGCCCGGGCTAGATTTTTGGCTCTTTCTCGGCCTTTTTAATAGATATTAGTGCTAAAATTCTAGTATGTATTATGGGCGAGCATTACTGATCTGCTTTTATCCTAGACTCATTTGTTTATTTTATTTTATTTATTCAACCTGTGTAAATTTAGATCATAAATCCTATAGTATATATGTATTCATTTTAAATAACTTAAATAAAATAAACTTTAAATAATAACTTAAATAAAATAAACTTTAAACTTACGCTATCAACTGTTATTTCTGCCTTGTGCCAGCTTTCTTCAAAAAATAAGTGTTCATTTACTGTTTTGTTATATCCAGATCTTGTTTGCAAACCTTCTACTAGGTATACATATTTACCATACATTGGTGAATCAAAGCAAACCACTTGAAGCAGTGTTACACCTAATTTCCTCCATCCCTCTCCCCGTCGAATCTTGTTTTAAGTGCCTCGAACACGTTGAATTTACATGCTAGCCGCAGCCTCCTCTACCGCAATAACAGCAGTAGCAGCAGCAGCAGCTACTCCTCGCGCAAGATCGACCGAGAGTAAGAGCGCGTGCGGCAGCGGAACGAGTTGCCCCAGGGCTGGAATCGAAACCACCTCATTACCGCGGCCCGAGGGGCGGCAGCAGCGCGCGAGAGAATCCGTTTTGCGAATATTGGAGGTAATGTCGCGAGCGATTTTATACAACACGCCCTCGTCGTAAAGCCCGCGGCTACCTTTCTCTCTCTCTCTCTTTCTCTCCTGCCTCCATTATACCAGAAGCGCTCGGGCGCTGATGAAAAATGGAAATAGCTATTTGTTTTGGACTCCCATCTAGCCCGCGATTCACAGCCCGCCCGCCGTTTTCCATTGCTTAGTTGACAGGCTGCGGTACAAGGGATTATCAACGTTGCGCTTGAAATGATTATGCAGGCATTGCTCGCTTTTAAAAGCGGTTCGACACTCTTGTAATTCGATTGTTGCGCCGATTGAATTCTCGTTTGCGGGCTGTATTTTGAAATAACTAACGTGGATATAACGGTATAATGTAGATTGTTGTATAAAGTATATATACTTTGACAAAGAATTTAAAAAAAATATATTAGTATTAAAGGAAAGTTGCTGTCTTGCCATCGTCAACCGTAACTACTGAAGCTAGCACGACTGTATTACATGAAACTCCAACCACCTTAGCTGCAGTAAACAAAAAGCAAAAACCGCAGAGTATCGCAGTTGTCATCGGCGGTACAAGCGCACATCCAGGAGAAGATTGGCTCGGGGACCGTCGCGCAAAGCAAGAAAGCGCGAGGCAAAATAACATTCAATTAAAGTTGTTACGCCCCGCGTGGCATCGTCGAAGGGGTTGGCTTCTCAACTCTCTCTCTCTCTCTCTACGTCTCTTGTTATGCACGGTACGTAGAAGCGCTTACGGCCGTATCACGGCGTCGTAAAGACGATTGCCTTGGCGCTGCCGGTTCTTGGTGTTTCGTAATGCGGGCATCTTCGCGGAGCGTGTTATGGTAGACATTTCCTTATCAGCGCACTCCTGGCGAACGTGTCATCTGCTTCCACTTTCCAGCGAAGTGTTTCGAGCTTCTTCCGCGCGGAGCAGCAGTCTCGAATGACGAAGCGGCGGCGCTACCAAGATTCCGCTCATCTAATTAAGCGGAATTTTATCTGAATGTCTGCATCTGAAAGATCATCGCGCTAGTTTTGTAATTACTCGAGTAAGAGCATCCTCAGGGGTAGATTTTCATGTAGAAGGTTTGTTGACTATAAGATTTTTTTAAAACAAAATCGAATTCTATTTCGTTCGCGGAAATCCGAGAGTTTGAACGGAAGCCACATCTAGAATCTTTATTCTATACTTCCTATACTGGAAACTACAATGCGGAATATTTTGAAACGAAAATCCCAACGTCGATATTTGCCCTATTGAAATTGATAGAAGATTTATATACATGAGCGCGGGAAAAAGCGCACTACCATCTTTCGGAACCGCCATCCTGCACGGTCAAGATGGCGTTACCATAGATACATACATACGCGCGCTCTGCTCGCCTTATATATACACCTTATACCTTCATGCACGTATACATTTGCATACATAGTGTAAAGCTCTAGTGCGCCACCAGAAGCAGTATATAGCGCCGGCGGCGGGGACCTCCCGCATTTTGATTTATGTATTAAATATGCCTCCTCGCGAGCCAATCCGCTACTTGAACGAATTGCCGAAAAACCCGCTCTAGATCGAACGGCCACTAAGGTTATTATGTATTTTCGCGCCCGGGGCTATCGATTCTTATGCTACGTACGTTTAGAAAAAAATATGATTAATCGATATACTTGTGCCCGTGTTCCTCGTGTACGGGAAATACTTCCTTTTACTTTTTTTTTGTTTGTTTAAAAACTCGACATTTTTTAATCGAATTTTCAGAAAAAGATTTTCCTGCTACTAAAATCTGCTAACAGCAGAAGTGGGGAATCAAAATATGCGGATTTAAAAAGAATCCGGGCGGTCGATCCTCGCGTTACGATATGCATGGTAATACGTTTTAAATTAAAAGTCTGGTAGCCCGGTAATAATTCAAGATCCATGCTGTATATCACGAGTAATAAGCATAAATGAATAATTGCGCGATAGATAATTTAATGTGCTCGCACTGCATTGCGTCTTTCTCGGCTCTGGATTTCTATTATTAAAACACCATTGACATTTTATCGAAAGGGCAAACTTATTAGTAACTAGTTTTTGTGTCTACATGCAGAATTAACGTGCTGAAAAAAGTCGCAAGCCAAGTTACGAGTCCTCTGCAAGGTGATTCATCAGTTTGTCGAGTGTCGAAGCCGTATATTTAGCTTAATTTCGTGAACGTCGATTTGTTTCGCTTTGACGTAAGGAGAAAGGGATGAGGAGAGCAACAGCGATCTGCGCGGTCGGACCTCCCGGATCGCATACAAACCTGCGCGCAGACTTGCAAAATCGGTTATGCATATCAGGCAAACCAATTTTCTTGTACGGTTTCGCCAGTGTTAAAATATGTATGGAATCCAGTTAAGCCACTTGGTCCGGGCCCAGTATACGACGAGATCCCAGCACGGAAGCTGTTACCATGCCATTAGCATGACATTGCCTTTGCAAAAGCTCCTATTCCCTCTTACTAGACCTTAATGTTTAACTTCCAAGATATCAGGCTAACGTTTAATTTTGCAAAAATCGTGTATTCTATAAATTTATACATATTTTTGTATTATTATAAGTGCGATTATTACATTTTTTAAGTATCGAATATTATCTGCTGCCTATTTTTGCGTGTTTACAGCTAAATTCTCGCAACGAGTAATAAAAGTGCCACAGCATGTAAGCAACGACAGTAGTGATGACATATTACACTGCATATATACATAGGATTTTTGAGGGAATGCAGGGATACGCACTTGAGTCGGAGGAGCAATGGGAAATGTGGCGCCGCGGCAGACTTTTGTTTCCGAAGAATCATAAAAATCACTTGCTAGCAACGTAAAATCCGGGAAACAGAAAGGGACAGACACTTTTATGCGACTCACATTAATTTGCATAATCGAATATAAAATCTGAATAATGCGAGAGTTCTTTTTTCGGACCGTTCTTCTTGCAGTCGTATGTCATCACTGAGTTAAGGGATAATACGAAAATTACGAAGGTCTTGCAGATAAAGAAAAATCGCGAGTAGATATATTACATGCTTGTAATTAAAATTGATTATACATTATTGTATGCATATTTATGTGTATAACAAATGTAAAGGATTCTTTTTATAAAAATAACAAATGAATAAATTTGTTTTGAGAAACTATACAGCTAAAAGTAGAAAAATATTAACTTTGAAAATGTTAAAATTTTAATAAGACGCGTTTCCTTACTTAGATGTTTATGTATTCACACGACAAACTTAAACATTCATCACACATTTATGGAATCCTACTGTGAAGAGAAAATTTTATACCAAATTAATAAGCACTCGTAGTCCACCTGCGTCGTCGTTGAATAACTAATACAAGGTTTTTATGCAACAAGCAGAATACCCAGTGATGTTAATTTCCTATGAATGATAACGGTTATGCGAAGTAATCAATTTACACCGACGGCATAATAGTGCGAAACATTATCCTCCGAATTTGTAGGTATCTACCATATCTCTATACCAACATCATCAACAGTCGATAAGTTACCATCAGAGCAATCCTACTATGTGTACCAGAACAGCTGGGAAAATCACCTACCAACGAACTGTACATGTCAGCCGTATCCCATATTAAGGTACTGTAAGTATTACATAGATGTCGCGCATCGGAAAAAAAAGATTTAAATGCTACTTGTTGTATGTTTGAAAACTATAATGTTTAAATAATAATTATATTATTCTCAAGGTAATCAGAAATCATAATCATCATAAAATACTTTTTGCTTGCTTTCAAACATAATATTTTTTGTCGTAAAAATTTATCAATCGCTTAAAAAACTTCACTCTTCGAACGTCAATATATAGTCACTCCAGAAGAGTGAAAGCATTGAAAATTATCTTTAACTCTAAAAAAAAAGTTAGAACCTTGTCTCGCACTTATCTCATCGTCTCTGGTTTCAATGATAATTGCGGCTCTGTTTATAGATACACTTCTCTGTAAATAATGCTTTACTTCGCGGAAAGTTTTATTTTGGAATTCATAAAAGCATATCAAAACTCGAGAACGGTCGCCCCTTAGACGTCAAACAACGCTCGTATTGTTCTAATCACGGCAATAACAGAATGAAGCCTAATAGTCCGTTAACGAGATGTCTCCCGTAATTTAATATCCACGTCGCGGGTCCTCAAAAATGATGATCTCGGAACAGCGAGAGTCTCAGCAGTCCTAGGTAATGCGAGCCTAGGGAGAACCTCCAGAAATTAAAGAGTCGCTCGCCTCGTTCGCTCTCTTATAGGAAGCTTCTCTCTCTCTCTTGCTCTCTCGAGGGGCGTCTGGGGCGGAGTCGAAAGCAATGTTCCGCGTCTCGCAAGTTCCGTAACTCCTCGAGAGGGTACTGGGGGTCGAGCTTGCAATACATATATATATACGCGCTGGAACGAGCTATCGTCTGCGTGTGCTCCGCGGCTTCTATAATTGATGCGTTTACGTTAATCTGGGAATTCGACGTGCGAGCAGCGGCGGCGTTAGCGTTCGCTCGCTTATGTGAGCGAGTAATAGAACAATGTGTATAGGGGAGAGAGGCGCAGTCTGTGCGGATTCTCCCGTCGATTGCATCTACACGCGCGCTCGCGCGGCGAACGCGTGTTTGATCAATTTGCGCCGGTAATAACGTAGTCCTCGATGTCGGCTGAGCGTAACATAATCCATGTTTGCAGGGTGACAGCTTTACAATGGCAATCGGATGTTTAATGAGCTGCCTATTACCGATTTCCGTTTGAGTAAGGAAAAATTTAATGAACTCAAGAAAATTTATCTCGATCCAACTTTTTGCCAACCTTGCGAATTAAAAACTTGTAAAACTACGCTCGTTACGTGAAGTTATTACATCAATATTGAAGCTAAAGAAGGACTTAAACGAAGTAAGACTTCATTTTGTGAAAATGTTAAATGAAAGGTTACGAGGAATTTTATAAAATACATTCAGTTGTTTATCATTACGTGCACTCAACTGGGCATTTTTAATTAATTTAAATTAAAGCTCTTCACAAGGTAATTTTCCCCGTGTTAAATTCTTATCAGAGAATTAGAATATGTAGTTTATAAAAAAAAAATTTGGCTAAAATATAGTTGTGGGCTTCAATTTTATTTTCCAATTTTTCGAACCCCTAACCAAATGTTTTTGGTAGAATTCTTCGTATACATCATTATGTTGACAAATAACTAAAATACAAAGCGACCATTTAAATTCATTTGATTGATCACATTATGATGCAAAGCAGAATTCTACATATGCGCAGCATGTGTAATATATAAAGCAGCTTCGCGTTCTCGTATACTTTAGCTCAGGTGTTGCTCGTCATTTATTATATGCATGATATAGCAAGCTTTGCAAAATCGGCGATAAGGCTCAAAGCAGGCGAATAGAGACGATCAGTATTATAAATCTATTTGTATATTATGTGATAAACAATATAACGTGTACGTAATATGCTTTTGAATAAACAAACGTATCTTTTTCCACGAATAATAGCTTCAATTATACACCTGAATTATTTTAATTAAAACCTGCTTTGTACATATATTAGAACGGCTGCTTGCTATTCAATAGACCCTCGTCTTTCTCGTCAATCGATAAAAGATTCCCTTTATTAGCTCGACAGACACGCTTCTTTTGTAAGCTCAACGTCTTGGTATAACAATTTCATTACGAATAAGCGCAAAATAAATTGATTCTTCAGACTCGACAATTGCTAGGCATAAAAATACAAAAGCGGTATACAAAACCGAATGTTCTCTTGTTTGCAAAACCCTTCGGCACTTGTGTAAAAGTGCACTCGGTGCTATTCGCTTGGCGCTTTATGTGTATTTCCATACGTGCTCGAAGCTTGCTCGAAACGTGCGCTATACGATGCCCTCTCCGTTCTATTTCTAAAATAGAACACACCGTATTTTTTACGCGAGCAATTTTCCCCCGCAAAACGAAACCTCTCGAAGAATTTTATAAATTTCTAGTGGACGGCAAACAAAGTTTATAGTTTTTTCAACAAATGGATCGTCGATTTTCGCCAAACTTTTTTTCAAGTTTCAAAGTTACTCCTATTTCCGCCACGGACAAACTAGCGCGCCCGCGGTTTGAAAAAAAAAACAATCTCCCAACCGTCCGGGCGCAACCGACAACACAACGATGCAATAAATTTGAAAAGCTCTCCATTACTGCCAGAAAAAAGTTAAAAATCGGCGGATTGCAGCAACATCAGCAGTCGGGGATAAACGTTTCTTCAACGATCACTCATAAAGCACGCAACTCTTTCCCGTAACTCGTGCAATTCATAAAACATCATCGCGGTGCAGATCGGCCGAAATAATTCAAGTATATTTTGGCCAGGAGGGCCGCCGTCGTCGTGGCCGACACACGTTAATTCGCTAATTTAAAATCCCCATTATACCGATAATAAAGCAATGAAATGCCAGGCCGAATTCCTGGGCGTCCACGGCCGGAGCCACACACGCACACTGTAGCGGCGGGCGAGATATATCCCGCGAGTTTCGCATCATCTGGGCCAGCCTCCTCCTCCTCCTTCTCCACGTATGTCCGCGACGACGGCGGCGCGCTATTCTCTGGCTCGCGCGCGCGCGCGCTTACATTGCACGCGGGGGATAACCATTTAGAGGCAACCTTGACTTCGCCCGTTTAGGAGGGTCGCTTGAAAAACCGCTTCTCGAGCGTTGCCTCTTCTCTCTTTCTCCTTCGCAGCGGCGAGACGCGCGTCAGCAGCGTGCCGAGAAGTCCGAAAGTCCAGGTGCGCTTCTCACGCTGCCGCGAGTGCGCACGGAGTTTTTGGCACGCGCGCGGTAGATCCTTAGATGGAGTCAAGTGCGCGATATCCATATTAATACGGCCGATCCCTCGGGGGTTTTTAGGCAGTAATCCGCTTTTTCAGCCCGGGGAATCCGCCGTCCGAAAAAGGAGCCAGCTCTCTGGCCCAGTAGCAGCCGTGGGAGAGGACCGCGAACACTCGAGCGAGCCGCAGAGAGAAAGAGAGAGAGAGAGAGAGAGAGAGATTATTGAATTCTGAGCTGATGCGCGCGCGCGGGAATATAAAGGAAAGGCCTCGTTAACGGTATCCATACTCGCCTCTTTTCGCACGGCCGAGAGAGTTTACAAACGCCACTTGCCGCCGCGGAGATCAGGTGGAGAAGACCTTCAATCATCGGGTCCGGTCCCGGTAATAGGCACCCTTATAACACTCGCCCGCTACTCGCCGCTGCTGTTCCTGCTGGTCCCAACTTCGAGAGGCTTGTTTTGCGCGGATGATGCATTACCGACACTGCCAGCCAGGAAGTCTTACTTACAGTATCATCTCTCTTAAAATTTTAGAGTGATGAAACAATCTTAACGAGTTAATTATCACCCGAGCTTCAACTGGAATTAAGACTGCTCCGCTTACAGCCATCTGCCTCTCTATGACCGTTTTCTTGTGGGTGATCGATGAAAATTAATTGGACTTTTGCATACATCCATGTGTTGTTGTTCAAAGCATTAAAGTTAAGAAATTTTTTACACTAATTTTTCGAGAAAGATACTTTTGTTAAACGAAATGATTCTTTACGAATTTACATTTTGATTCTGGGAACCTCAATTTCGTTAATCGTTTCGCGATAATGTATTTATTCTCTTTGGGCACGTCAATCAATTTACGGTACTCAATCGTCGATTTAAGATAATTAGAAGTTGACTTGATTTGCATTTAAATAAAAATCGTTAATCCTCAGAAATAGTATTAATAATCTTGAGATCTTTGACTGAACAGTTTACTTGATTAACGAATAAATGTAAAAAATCGGTTTCACGTCTCTGTCAGAGTGATTTTTTGATGATGACTGAAATCTAACTTGCATTGATATCTTGATTAACTCTGACATAAAAAAGTACGATACGTCGCATCAAAAATGCGAGAAATACTCGAGATGCGAGAATACTGAAATTTTTCTAAAATTTTGAAAGATTATCTTGTGGTGTATAAGGATATTCTACGTAGAATAAAGAGAGAATTATCATTAAACACGCGGCCGATGCCGCGATTTGCATAGTGCTCGTGGCCTGCTAGATTTTAGAGGAGAGCTGTAAGTTCTTGTGCTTTCTTTTCTTTTAGTTAACTGATCAATCGACTATCTACCTAATTGATTTTCTTTCAAACGTGAGTTGTGTATTTCAACTTTCACGGCGGTGCTTTCAGCTATATGTGTATATATTTTTATGTCTCGGCGACTGGAAGAAAAACTTGAAAGTGGCTTACAAAAGTTACTCAGCAAGATTAAGCTTTTAGAACTTTTTAGAGAGCGGTGCGCGCACATATTTTAAAAATGAAAAAGTTTTCCTTATATACGAAAAAGTAAAATCCCGGGCTATTCAAAGTCGTCAACTAATTAATCACTTTTATCATTCGCCACAGTAAATAACGCGCACTCGAGTCGAGAAAACACATCGAACACCCCGTAAGTATTTCCGTCTGCCCCGGTAAAAGAGCTTTCAGCAGCTCATCATCGCACCAAAGCCTCCGCCTCTCTCTCTCTTCTTCGTTTATATAAACTGCAGCTGTTCCACTTTAAGAGATTTGTCTCAACTAGGAGCTCTCCTCGCGCTGGGGTAAGCGATACCGCGGTGAAAAAAAAGAAAGTGAGAGAGAAAAGTGAACTTTGGAGCGTTACGCGCCTCAATGGAAGTAAACAAAAAACAATCACAACTAAAGGCGGGATTCGTTCGGAAAAAGAGAGGGAGAAAGAGAGCTTGGGTACACAATAGGAAGCTTTCGGCCGACCGCGAACCGCGCATTGCAGTTATACGCCGCGGCTCGTGTAGCTCTCGCTCCCGATGCTACATTATTCTTCCCACGGGGTAAATAATTCATCTCCCTTTAACTGATTTCGCCTCGGCGCCAACGTTCTTTACGACGTCCAACTCGATTCCGCCTTTCCACTCTCCCTCCTCTTCTTCGTTTGCTCTTCTATATACTCTTTCCTATATATATACCAGCCGTGTGGGCTGCCACCGCTCGCGCTTACGACTATTGTCTGTGTTCATGCCGCGGGGATGTATTACGCCGAGAAATACAACGTTTTCCCATCGGGTGAGACGCTCGAGAGAAACGCCCGGCTTCCCTCTTTTTACGCTAAGCGGTATATATATAGCTCGCGCGGTAGAACTCGAAATCGATTCCCCCCTCCCCCCCTCTCACTCTTTCGTCCGCAGCTTCTATACGAGATGACATTTTTTCTCTCTCCTCTTTATATGGCTCACTCTGTGCCGGCAGCAGCAGCAGCAGACGCAGAGAGAAAGAGGGGTAAAATGGCGCGGAGATGATGTCATATTCCGAATGTATATGCCGAGGGTAGCACCCGCGCGCGTGCGACTCGGTGTGTATGTATGCGAAACGTTCTTATGGTTTTTATGATAGGATTCGCCGGACTATAAAAGTTACTGTAACAAAAGAAAGCGATAAAGCCATGCCTCGAATCGCACATTCCGACTTCTCGTTCTCGGCGCGCCCGGCCCGACGAGAAAAACTTTAGTAGCTTTCTTTCGAGCTTTTTCCTGGCAGTTACTCTCTTCTCTGACTGCGTTATTTGTTGGGAGTTTTGCGATTAAAGTGGCGGCGCTCCGTTTCATTGTCTCAGCGCGATCAATGTGCAACGAAGATGCGATCGACATTGCAGATTCGATTCAATTCTATTTTCTCGAATCATATAATACTGTAGCAACTCACAGCTGACGACTGCTGCGAGTGAAGTCTTTCAATCAGCAAACCTGGCTTTTCGGAAATTTCAAAAGATCGCGATGCATCGAAGAAATGCGATCATACGAAAACAAAAGTCTGAATCTACGAGAGTAAAACGAAGAACAGGTAATGGTGGCCGCAATATCATATAGACTGTGGGCTAATGGATTGGCCAGCAGACTGCAATCCCCAGGTGAGAGAAGCCGACCGGAAGCTCGAACTTATGAGGGAGGGGGTAGGCCTCTGAGGAGAACGTCTGGGTCATTCGCCGGATTGGAAAATACAGAGCGGAATGTAAGAATTGAGTCTGAAAGAGAACCAAGCCGAAACGCTATAAATTCGTAAAACCAGCCGACGTACGAGAAGAATTCTCCTGAAACACGCGCAGCCCAAGTCATATAGGTATAGAGACTCGCCAGCTAATTCCACTCCATGTACACAGAGGCTTGCATGAAATAATAATAAAAAGAATCCAAGATTAAGCCGGACCAAAACAAGGAGGATTGGAGCCGGGCGCTTTGATACGTCCAGAAATTGTCGTCGAGCCCGAGCGACAGTACACAGCCGAAGAAAAGCTCGGCGCTCACGAAACGGGTAAGTAAGTGAAGGGGTAATTCTATTTACATCGTCCTTTCTCCATCTTCTCGCATTTCCGCTCAGTAGCGGAGAGAGCAATAGAGAGAGAGAGAGAGAGAGAGAGAGAGAGAGAGAGAGAGAACGGTATAGCATCGTGTCCGTCTTCGTTTCATTCCTAGGGCTCTTCTCGAGCCCGAAGAGAGAGGTAAGTCGGCATGCCGTCGCCTCGCTCAAAGTAAGAGAGAGAGAGAGAGAGAGAGAGAGAGAGAGAGAGAGAGAGAGAGAGAGAGAAGGGCGTCGGGCAACTAAAGTTAAATAAGTAACGCCGGCTGCCAACATAACGTCGAAACTTACAGTGCGCGGGTGCTACTCCATTTTTCATTTCGGAAAGTAGCTACGCTGGCTGCATTATGCAGGTGTAGCTCCCGGGCGTGGAAAGCTCCCTCTCTCTCTCTCTCTCCAGCTCACTCGTTTCGCCGCTACTCGGAGGACGGAGCGAAGCAGTTCAGCTCTCGTTTTATCTCTTTTCCTCCTCTCTATACTCCTTTCTCCGTCTGTCTCGAGCGCGTCGTCCGGCTGTCGTTGTCTCTCGCGTCCTTCGCCTCCTCCTCCTCCTCCTTCTACCTCCGTACCAAGAGCATGAGACATTATTTGGACGGAGGAGGACGGCTGGCGGGGAGGGAAAGCGTTCCGAACTCACCGAACGCTTAACTGCCAAGCGCACCGGACAGATTTACATCGACAGCTCTCTTATTCCTACGTTTACCCTCTAGAATGCTACACGTTTTCTTTTTATTCTTTCTTCGCCAGCGTCGTCGTCGTCGAATCTTATATAGACGCCCTTGCGCGAGGTTTCCTCTCTAACTCTTTGTACCTGCTGCTGCTGCTGCGGTAGTTTTTACTTTTTCAGCGCACCTCGAACTAGCTCTACGTGACTTTTGTATCGTCGAGAGAGGCATATAGAATCGATTTAATATCTGGAATCGGATTACGTCAGTAGCTAAACAACGCAGATACGGGAACCCCCCCTCCCGCCACCTCCGCCACGCCACCCTCAGCACACCTAAGCAGGTGAGAATAGGCCCTGCCCACATCGAATGTTCTAGAAGCTTTAGGACAGTTAAGTCATGATGTCATCAGCACACCTGTATGACTCAGTCGGTAAAGTAGAAAACTGCAACCAGGTGTGCATATGTGGAAGGGGGCTGGCACCAGGAGTCGACTGCAGGAAGGGAAGTGTATATTTCCAGCCGCGCAAGGTCGGAGGTGGTATTTATATGGGCATACTCCGGGCAGCGTACTCCTGGCACCGTGCTGTCTCCCGGAGGCTGCTCAAGGTTAGAGGCGGTATCTTTATCCCTAGAATGTTTGGGGTGGGGCGCGGTGAACTGCTGTGGGTTCCTGGAGCCCGACTCCAGGAACCCACAGATTTCCTGGGCATTAGCCCCCATTTACCGGGCGATCATCCGGATGGTAGCCCGGAAAATGGGGGCTACTTACGTCGCGCGAGAGCTGTTGATAATTATTCGTTTTGTGACACCGACTTGTTTGAAATCTACGGTAGGAGTCTAGATGGAAAACGTTCCGAATGTCAGCCAAAGTTATCCAACTAGCATAAATGTCGTGTTGCAGCGCAGTGAGATCCCTAAAACTTCGTAAGTAGTATAACACTCGACTGACGTACGTCGGAGGAGAAGACTTTTCTATAATATATACATGTGTGCGTGTAAGAAGATTTGGAAGTAAAGCAACGAAACTTTTCGTTTAAAACAACTTTTAAGAACTGCTCCCTATCTCGTCGTCGTTAAAGTTTTTTAACTAGCTCACCTACGCTGATAATCCGATGCGTTTAGTCTTGAATTATTAATAGTTTTATTGATCAAGTTGCAATTTATCGTTTACCTCTCATTAATAAACTAGCCAAAATACAGGTCATGTGTGCTAATACATGTATCCATATATAGAGAGTCGTCTGATTCAGCTTGTTAATGTATGCTCTTGGGGTGTCAAATTAGGCCTAAGTTCAGACGTTTGACTGAAATTATGCTGTACACGATCTATGCAACTTGCGCAATATAATCGGATGCATACATAGTATAGGCCATAGATACATTATACACACAGGAGAATCAATCTGTTGCAAATCAATAAATCGTTCGCGATGACTCCTTACATTGCGGCAGTACTTGAAATTTCGTAGCCAATTCATTGAATTATGTAGTTGGCAAAGAAGCTAAATTTTTCAGCGCCATTTGTCTTCGGATAAAATAATGAAAAGCTCACAGCCAAAGAATAGAACAAGTCCAAGATTTACTCGAACAAACCCCCGCGGCAAAAAAGGCATTGATAAATAATAAATTCGCGTTACCCCGGGGTTTTCACTTTTCTCTCAATACTCTCGAGTAGTCCATCGATCACAAGCCCCCTGCGCAGAGCCGGAATTCTTTTCTCGCAGCGTCACCCTCTTGCAATTCGTTCCTCCGCGCGCAAACCGACCGAGCGTTTGTTTTATCGACACTTTCTAAATGGGAAGTAGCGGTTATAGCTCGTATAGGATAGAGCTGACCAAGGAAAAAAGTCTACGCGAGTTTAGGGCTAGTGTAGCAGCAGTAGGAGCAGCTGAAGCGATAGCAACGCAGCATCAGTGCTGCAGTGTATATAGCGTAGTATCGTAGCCCCGTATATAGCCTCGGCCGCGTACACCTGTTCAATTCCTTCGGACGTCCGACATCGGACTGCGATAAATCTGTCAGTGGCAGGGAGGTGCAACCCTTATCAAGTCGAGACCTAGTGTGCAGATCGATGCGAAGCGCGCGCGCGCTGGTTAGGTAACCTGTTGGCTTAACAAGGCAATCAAGGATAGTTTCTCCGGCGGGCCCCGCTGCGGCTTGAGGGGTGCCAAGCTAAGGGTGCGGCTGCAGGGGGCTGCTACTGCTGTTGCTGCTGCTGCTGATGCAGGGCTTAACTTAATTAAGGATTGTTCGACGACTGCCGATAACACTGACACCGATCGAATTAAGTCCGACGAGGTCCGACTTTGTTGGCTGCCAAGTCGGCATAGTAAGAAGGCTGCAGCAACGACACCTATACTAATACTCTGATGGAGAAGGTTCGCCTGAAGTATGCGTTATCTCAACGGCATGGGGACAACCTGAGGCGAGAACTACACAACTAGAAATCGCAATCAAATACTAATTATTGTATATTACTGAGCGTGGATGACGAGTATATCGATTCCGATTTCAATTTTTAAATATAATCATTCGTTACTATCGTATGAATGCATGTCTGAACTGCAATAATTCACTAGACGTATCATTATATATTGTTCTAAATTTATTTGCATTTTAAGACGTTGTATGATAAAAAATTAGAAACATCGATTTTGAGGTCAGGTTTTACTTTTTATAATCTTAAAAATAGGTGGAAGGAAAAATTTTCATTAAACGTTCAAAACTTTTTCTAATTTTGTAAAATATAAAAAATTTGGCTCGTACATTATTAGCATTGAGCCTGATCTGGTTAACTTTGACGTACACTGTTCAAAATACTACATATGAATAGTTTATAGTACTAGCAGATAAGACATTATTGGTCTCGTTATTGGTTTACAATCTTATTAAATGCAATGAAACCACTGATAATAAGAGATTTTTTAAATATATTATGATCTTCAATCGGATATATGCTAACCGTCGTAACTTATATGCTAACATCAAATATAAATGAATTGCATTAATACATAACAGAAGAGAAGAGTAAGTATAATAATTGATCAAACATATCGAATGAACGCAAGACACTTAGACGGATGTTTTAAAATCTCATTTACAATAAAACGTATAATAATTGATCAAACATATCGAATGAACGCAAGGCACTTAGACGGATGTTTTAAAATCTCATTTACAATAAAACGTTAACCTCTCAGGCACACGGAGTAGAAGTACTATTGACAAGCCGATTTTTATTAAGTTGCAATATGTAATGAAGATTGACAAACAAAAATGATGGCAAAACATAATAAAAAAACAAAAATGCTCAATCGATGCTAATCTTGGTTTCCTAAATTCAAACTTATAACCTTTGACAAAAATAAGTCGCAAATCGCCGAGATTGCTGCAGCGTATATCTTATTTCATCATGATAGGAGTAGAATCCGCGAGAGCAATTGCACGGTCTGTAACATGCGATGCATGGAAATACGCTACCGGAGCTGATCCTTAAGCGGATTGACTGACCCGTCTCTATTAATTATTAATATAATTAATATTGGAAATGCACACTCGAGTGGCCAGCGTTATTATGTGCCTCTGGAATGAACGCTCGTCGACAAGCCTATTACGACGTCAAATAATTGATCAGGTGGTCGTATATAGGACTTGTGGCTCATTACATTTTCACGGCGATAACATGAAACGCAGCAGAAGATAAGCGCTCATTTCTTCATTCCAGCTGGAGGCGAGCAAAATATCCGTGAAATTCCGACAATTCATAACAGCCATGAATTTTCATCTCGCGCGCATTAACAGAATCTCAATGCTTATACGGCGCTCGCAAGAAATCTCGCGCATAATAGCTTTGCCTATACAACAGATACACAAGAAGAAGAAGAAGAAGAAGAAGAGCTCGATACGCCGCGAGTTTTTCATCCAGGAAGAAAATTCCAGAGCTGCGCGCGCGCCGATAATAACTCTAGTAAAAGGCAGTAGCCGACCAATTATTATCGCGGGGCCCTCTGCTGCAAGAGCGAAAGAACGAGCCGAGCGAGCGAGAGAGATAGAGAGGGAGTCCTTCGCGAACGTGCGTATATAGGTATGCATATATAGCGGCGAGGGCGGGCTTAATAAGGACGGAGGTTTCGGCGCGCGGTCCCCGGCGGCGGCGGCGCAGCAGTAGTAGCAGTAGCGGCCGGAGAGTCCGAGGACACAAAGAGGAGACCGATACAGGAGGTCAAAAATGCGCTCAAAAAATTGCCGCCAATTTGAATTGCTAATAGCCCCCTTGCTCGCGCGCGCGCGCGCCGTGCCGCCCGGCAGCCGAGCCGGACTACACTATACTCCTCTCTTTCTCTGCCTCTCTCTCTTCTGCTCGCTCGGCTCTTCTCTACACCGGTGGCAAAACAATGGCTGCGTAGCGGTATAACCCGGCGAACGAAACGAAGCGGTGACGAAGTCCATATAAGTGTTTCATTTGGCTCTCCGCAGAAATGCAGTCGTGGGGAAAAATAAAGGAGGAAAAAACGCCGACGCGGCCGTACGGCAAGGAGAGAACCTGCAGCGCAGAGCGAAAGAGAAAGAGACAGACGCGAGGAGGAGAAGGAACGAGCGAGTGAGAGAGAAGAGAGGAAAGATCGCGAGCGCGCGCACCCTAAATAATTAGTCACTGCCACGTCCGCGAGCTCCTCGCATAGAAGAAGCTGCTGCTGCTACTGCTGCTGCTGCTGCTGCTGCTGCGTGACCAACAAGACCAAAAGAGAGCCGGAGGCAGAGAGAAAGAAAAAAGTCGAGTGATGACCGCCGTGGGAGAGTGGGTTGCGCTTGGGGGTGGGCTCGCGAGAGAGCAGACTTTTCGGGAGAATAAAGGGAGCCCGAGCGTCAACCCCTTTCTGCTGCACCGCTTCGTTTCTCTCTCGGCACGTATCGACCCTGCCGCCGCCGCCGCCGCTGCATCGATTTGGAAATCCAAAGTTTACGATCAAACAGCGCCGCGCGCACCTTTGAGGCCGTTCATTTTGGACCCTGTACCTCTCCCTCCCTCTTTTTCCCATTCCCTATACAGCAGCTCTCACCACCTCACCTAGCAGAAGTGCTACGATTGTCTCGAATAATATCCGAGAGCTCTTTCCCACTTTCGCACTGGAACTTTGCCGACATTCCGCCCATCAGAGTTAAACTCCCCCCTTTTACGCGCGACTCTTTTTTTCTCTCATCTCTCAGCTCCCTCTCATTTCTCCGGCTTTTATTCGAACGTTCGAACTTCTTTTTCGCGAGTGGCTGCTGGATTGCTTTGCTCGCTTTTGCATTTTTGCTCATTCGATTAATCGCTTCTCGCGGGAGCCTTTCCGTGGGATTCGATTTTTTTCTGGATTTGAAAATCCGTTGACGTGATTTTTGCAAAGTCCATCAACGTTTATCATTACCGCCTTTTATCGAAGGCTCGCGATAATTATTACTCATAAATAACGTACCTAATACATCAATTGTAACTAGACGAGCTTATTATAAATTTATTTTTTTTAATGAATACTCAACGACGTGTACGTCATGTTCAAATTATGGATTAGAACGTCTTAGCATGCAAATTTCAAGCGTATACGGGTATATCTACCCTCATCGTGTTCTATATTTATGAGAGAAACATCTACTGCTTGGATTAATTATGCATTTTTAGATAAACCCAAATACTGTCATTTTCAATAAAAGTAAAATTAAATAACGATAACGTTCACGTGGAGCTTTGCATACAACTGCGCCAACACATCTTCATTATTATCCGCGTGCATCCATACATAGCGTGCAGAAAAAACTCGGATCGAATCGCCCCGTTTCCAAATATATTCCCGTCACTCAAATTAACATATCACTTGGCGTTCATGCAAATGATCAAACGCTTAAAATAATACGGAAAAATATTCGGCTGGCGCATACTGTTGTACAGGCAGCAGAAACGAGGCGACGACGAGAGCCTCTCGCGTAAAAGAAAGTGCAAAAACACGAACCGCGCTTCGAGCTGCTTTATTTTCCGCGCGCTCTCGCATGTATATACCACACGCGAATAGAACGTGCTATAGCCAACTCGAACAGCGTGTGTATGTAGAGAGAGAGAGTCGGTGGGTGGTTGCTGCGGTGTATTCTTCGGGGATACTAAACACGATAGCTCTGCGCTAGCGGTAAAAATGCAAATGCCGTGTCGAGCGTTGACGCGGACCGTCGTGTATCGCTAACCCAACCCCTTCTTTCTCTCTCACTCTCGAGTGGTCTCTCAGCTCAACAGGTCTATGGAGACAAAAGTTGAGAGCATATCGTAAAGCTTTCGCTTTCTCCCTCTCTCTCTCTCTCTCTCTCTCTCTCTCGACCACTACTGCCGGCGGCTCAACCGAAACCTCGAGATTCGCGTGTAAACTAAACGACGGAGACAGTTTTATGACGGTGATTCCCAAAGGCCCGCTAAACCACTTCACCAAACTAATCGGGGTTTATCGCTTTAAAGTCCCTGTTGAACTACGAGTCTAAAGCCCGGCTGGACAACGAGTGAACAAACCCCCTATCGAATGCACCCTATCGGTTGGGGAGTTAGGGCCTCTATACCAGTCTCTGGCTCGCACGGCTATTAAGCTCTTTATTCAATGACTTTTCAATGACCGCTGTCTCCAGGCATTTTTTATGTATACGAGGCTCGTCAATTTGTTCGGGATCAGCTTAATCTTGTATATGATAAGGATGACTATAAGCGGCGAGCTATCGGTGTTGTTTGTTGTTGGGATTACTGGCCTTTCGTTGGTGGCTCATCCTTTCCGAGATGATTTACGATTGTGCGTAAAACTCTGTTACTTGTATATTTAATCGCGATCCCATTTAGATGAGCTTTCTATTATCTCCAGATGCATGGGAATGCTTTATGAGAAATCATATATTAAAGACGACGATGTTAACTATGCATTCGTAGAATAACAATTTCAAAAAGTAATTTATATTTTCAAAATCTATCGTATCGATATTGCTCTCTCAATTAAAATATTATATTACCATCATTAAAAAAGAAATATTGCGCTTCAGACTTTATCTAAGCTAATGGCTGACATGCCGGCCGAGCGATGCTCGATAGTAAACACGACTAGTCTATATTGATGAACATAAAAACTTCGTCCGTAGTTAGGATGAAGATCGTAACTCAGAGAGTTTAACAAGTTTTTTTTTCCTCCTCGTCGTATTAACATTTATTTATGAGAAAAAAAAAATTGCGCTAGACTATTTTGGAGTGGTAAATCTAGTCAAGCTAATTTCAGAATATAAAATGAATACTGGTAACAGTTCAAAGTTAACTTTAATACAGAATAGCAAGTGATTATGCTTCGGATGATTAATGTTGCAGTATAATATTGCTTCATCTGATCTTCAATGACACACAATATTATACAGATCGACATCTCAGTGGAGCAGCGCCTACCTGGCAAACACGGCCCATATATCAATACTAATCCAAGCTGCGTCCTCAAAGTAAACCAAAATTACAGTGCCCCAAGCGTGTGTGCAGAAATGTGCATCGATACTAATCAATCCTGTGCATTCTCAAAGTAAAGCGCGCAGCGTTTCTCGTATTCGAAGCTGGAGTAATAGAAATTCGAAGGTTCATACTACCAAAGGACATCTAAGTCTATGCGGCTGCGGTTAGTTGATTACCCATAGCTAATGATGAATGGATTTGGGCACAGTCGAGCGTTGTATAGTGGTAAAATTTGTCTTTAAAGCCAACGACTATCCCAGGGATGCTTATCATGAGTAAATAACGACTGGCAATTCGTTTTCAACTTTGATTAAAATCGCGCGAATCAAGACAATAACCGTTATATAAAAGAGAGCGACGAATAATAAAAATTCCATAATAATCTCAGGGAAAGTCGGCAATTCAGAGCTAAGGCGCACGCTCTCAAACTTTCGTTCAAACTATCAATTTCCGCGATAATAAGGCGGCAAGGTGCGTTGGAGGAAGTTTAGCCCATCATAAATGGCACTCGCCGCGCGCGACTGCGATTCTGCAACTGGCCGACGCGCATATTTTCGCGGCGCAAGTTTTCCCCGCCGTGGAAAAATTAGCCGATGGTAACTGCTTAAAAAAGTTTTTCAGCCCCGGCAGCGGTAGCAGCAGCTTGGACAGAAGGAGAAAGAGGAGTAGCGGCGGTGAGAGAGGGACTTTCTTGTCGTCGCCGTCGTCGCGTCTCGCCGGTTATGGGCAAAAGTGATTCCAATTATGTTAATTAGTCGAGCGCCACTCCTTTCTTCGGCGTTGAAGTTCCCTCGTTCGCGCGGCCCATCTCTTTCTACGGCGGCGCAGTCCTGTTGCGGTCTCTTCGCCGCCCACCGACAGTCTCTCCGGATTCTCTGTCGCGTCTATAGTATACTATATACGTTCTCGACTCGCGCTCTTCTTTCGTATTAAATCCGTGCGAACTCTTCCTCTCTCTCTCTTGCTTCCTTCCTCTCTTTCGTGCGGCTGCTTTCATTTTCCCTCAGCCTTTATTCATATCGTACTTCAATCTCATTAAAGAACTTACGCGCAATTACACGGTTTTCGTGCCCAACCCTATTGTTGCGCAACGCTCGCTCGTATACTTGCCCTTATTCTTTTACCCCCCAAGTTTTAACAATATTTTTTCAACTTTCCGCTCTGAGCACGCCCTTTTACTAGTTTGCCTAACGCTTCAGTCTGCTCTAGTTGTTATTCGCTTAAAGTTGCGGGCCTCGAGAGAGGAACTTTTTCATTGTTTTACTTTCTTATACGAGTGCGGCGCGTGGCTGTAAGATATGGGATTTGCATTTCTTGAAATGGATAATACTTGTGCACACGTAAGCTCTGTTTTTCTGTACATCAACTCGTGTTTTTTATGAATAAAATGTAAAATTTTAATGGACAGAAGTATATTTTAACGGTTTTAAATAAAATAATAATGTTAACAATGTAAAAAACTTCGTTATCGATGTTATATTTTACGGTATGAAATTCACATTGTTTTAATCAAAGTAAGCATCGTTCCGAACAATAATTAATAAATGATTTATGTCCGAACAGCGAATATTGTTTTTAATATTTTTGTAAAATAAATAATAAAAATTGATTCGTACAAATATGTATCGGACAGGAAAAAAATGGCAGAATCGATGCAAAAATATAGGTCACAGCTCTTTAGACTTTTGAAAAGTACAACGAGAATTTCATTATAACTGAAATATTTAATCACTGTCTTTCTTTTATCGCGGACGCGCGCTTCCTAAAGAAGACGGGAAAAGTCTCTAGGTCTCTACTACTTGGGCAGAAGGCGACAGATAACGAAGTGCAAAGAGATTAATGTAGTAAATTAGTATTCGTCGCCATACGCCTGAATTACCGAGTTTCTCTCCCCTTGCCCTCACTCGCCTTATTCTCTCGCCTATGCCGGAAACCCGAGAGCGCCTTTTGCTAACTCTCTTTTTACCCAAGATCTATATTACCGGTTTCCTTTGAATAATACGACGATTTATTTTTCTCACGTACTCGTCGTCAATTAAGAGAAGCTGCAGGTGTCACCCGAGATCGCTAAGAGCCTGCACCGGGAGGATATGAAAGTAGGCTCGCAATTAGCGCGAGGCTCATAATTAAGCCGAAAGTGATATTGAATGCCATGATTCAGAGCGTGATTTGTTTGACCTGCAGCCCGTCGAGGGAAGTTTTAATCAATTACACACGTGCAAATGAATGAATTAACGCTCGCGAAGGGGACGCCAGTCCTTTTTATTTCTCGTGCCCTCTCCCGGCCTCTTGCTGCAGCCGAGAGGGTCGTCGCCGGCGCGTTATATACCATAGGCGCGCATAAATCTCTTAATTTACCATAATGCACAAATAAGTCAATGTCCAATAATTATATCGCCCTCTGTGAGTATTATAATCGGGTGGCGGACGAGCTGGTATAATTACGTTTATGCTAATTTCCAATCAAGTATGCACATCGAGGCGTGAACAGCGTAGTTATTAAATTTATCAATGCTCGTTCCTTTAAATCATGCGAATTCAAATTTAATTGTTAGCACTAATTTCAAATAGAATATGTTTGAAAAGCCTGTATAATTTATGTGACAACACACTGCGAATGAATATTAATTCACACACGGCAACGATATAACTCAATAACCCCTGATTAATGAATTATTTCACCGCGGCGGCGTGTATTTTTAACGAAACGATAATGCAGTTTGTCGCCTCGCCGTATAACTATCTCACATTCAACCGACAATTTCCCGCGGCTATAACAATATTAAAAGCAATAAGAGGAGCAACAACAACAAAAACTCGGCTACTGTTTATTTTTCTTCTTTCGAAAGAAACTATCCGGCACAATGATGAAATACCGAGCGAACTTTGCACAAAAGCAGGGCCTTTTTTTAATTTTTTCCAAGTTAAGCCGCGAGGCGACAGCGATTTTTCATCGCCAACTTTTTCCCCGCACTTGGGTAATGATCAGCTGGAAACGCGCGCGAGAAACTATCCCTAATTGTGCACTCTCAATACATCTTCCATCGCTCAGCGAACTTTCATAATTATAGCACCTCGTCTCTATATATAGGAGGAGAAGAAGCGAGGAAAAGGAAATAAAAAAGCGCGAGATGAGTATCGCTCGACCCCAATATCACTTACCTACTGGTCGAGCTACCGAGAAATTCCTCGTCCGGCCGATAATAAATCCGATACCTCCGAGATCGAAGAAAAAGCTCCTTCTCTCGCGGAAACAGCTATATCGCGCAGCCATCAAGATTAATACGTCGTTGACCAGTGGTTCATTCCATGTGCTCGCGCACATACGTCATAGAAGAGCCGAGGCGAGCAACGCGCTCGCACACGAGGCGTCACACGCTCGAGAAACAGGGATGATCGAGGCAGACAGAGAGAGAGAGAGAGACCTATATATATATACCGGATTGAAATGCTGGAGCGTGAGTCGTTATGCAGGTGAAGCGAGAAGCCAGCTCTCTCGAATCGATCGCATAAGGCCGTGGCGCTGCACACATCGTCGGGGCTATAGCTGCGGAACCGTACAGCGAGTACGGGCATCAGGTACGTATTGCCGCAGTATATGTAGAGAGGGAGAGCGAGTAGTGGACGAGCTAGCGGCCGCGGGATGATATTTACCCGTCGACGACTAAACACGCGCACGCGGAAGCAAATTAATGGCTCGTTGTTTCGCCGGGCTCAGAGTCTCTCTCTCTCTCGCTCTGTACGCTACTGCTACTGCCACTGCTGCTGCTGCAGCGCCGTCGCGTATTGACCGATGCAGTATAATCGAGTGACGCTTCCCGCTGCGGCTCTCTCGCTGCCGTACACTCACGCGTCGAACTAAATTAAATGCATTACTCCTAATATAGCAATGCATTTATAATATATAGACAGGCACGAGCGCCGGCAGTTTTGCCTGTCGCGTGTGTGCGCGCACGTGCTGCAGGGGGAGAGGTGAAAATCGATGTGGACAAGAGAAGAGAGCGAGAGAGAGAAAGAGAGTAAACGGAATTGCACTCTGCAGGAAGTAATTTATCTGCGCGCATTTTCGCCGAGAGACGGACTCTCTTTTCTCGCTAATATATTATTACGAGGTTTCGTTCGTTTTTTAGCTTGAAAATCGATACAGGGATGGATTTTTCTCTTGTATTATTATTTTTTCTCTCGTTTAATTAATAGAGCCAAATGTGCACTGCTTTTTAACGGGGCTGAGATTAAATATCCGATGTTTCAATTTGCACAAAGAGTAACGGATTATGGCCACGATTTCCTAGATAAGAACATTTTTATAGATTGTATAAACGAGAAAAAGTGCGAGTAAAATTTACGTAAAAACCATGTAACATTTAATTAGTGCTCCGATTATAGGAATCTGTTATAATGAACCTTCAACCAGGGTATTAGGCAGAAAACGCTAACTTGCATTGAAAAAATTGTTTTAAGATTAAAAAATAATGTCCCTACGATATTATGAAATAGCTATGCAGTTCAATTATACCAATATGAAAATTATGTTTGGCCTACTTTCGAATGCAGGAATGCGCTTCTTATAATTGCCGCAACATCGTCCTTCGTCCGGAAATGTATTCCATCAAGCGACACCCAGCCAACACAGCCCATTTAATTAACGCACGGGTAACAAACAAAACGAACGAATTAAATTTTCACACCAGCTCTAATTAAGAAAACGCGACTCCAGCAGCATCAGACGGCCAGCGGATAAAGTAATCCCAGGATTGTGCAAAAAGTTCATCATGAGTACCGATCGCATGATCGATATCGACCACAGTCGTTGCCCCTAAATTGCACCGAAGAAGCATATATACTCGCAAAATCGAGAGCCTTGTACGTCCTGCGGTCGTCGTCATTCATTCAATTCATCGTCGCTTGGCTGCAAACGCTATCTATATCTACAGCCGGACGATCGCGATAAATTCCGTTGATGGCCCACCGAATAATCACAGTTTCGCGGACAAAAAATTTATGCGCTTGCAGTAACTCCGTCGATTTACAATTTACACGCGGCGCGTACAACGTGAAATTAGCGAGCGACTAAGCGCGCAAGCGGCAAAGCTATATATACGCGCTTCGTGTGTGATTGGTACTTCGATGCCTTTGATAGGACCGCCCGCGGCGAGTAACATTTTAATCGAACAAGCGGCCACCGTGTTGCTGCTTTCTCCGTTTCTTACCCCGCGCGCGCGCTCACTCGTTTTATTTCGCTGTAGTTGGGTATGTGTATGTGTGTATATATTCATGCATGCGACTATGTGGCGCTACTTTGCGATCGGTGTATGTACGCGCTGCGTGAGCGCATGCGAAAGCGCGCCCGCCCGGACGTTTTTACTGTCTTGGTATTCGCGAGAGCCGGTGTGCGCGTACGGCTGGTTCCATGCTAAGAGCAGTTGTCGATAGCAAATTTTCCTGAATGCTGAACATGTATTATAAATGTGTATCGACGTATTGATAATGAAAACGATCAACTTTTCAAAATAATTTTCCAAAGTATATATGGCTTCATATATATTCCATATACACATGCTCTTTTTATATATTCTATATATTGACTGCAATTTTCATCGGTTAATGGATTTCATTGACATTTTATTTTTGTATAATTTAATATATTAATTTGAGTATATATTGAAAAGAATAATAACTTGATTTAAATTATAACAAGACGATCGCATTTAAACTGCATGAGCGCTCGAAACCCGCCTGATATTTATATTATATACTTATATAGCATAATTAAATAATGAAGCACTCTTTTTACAATATTATAATTGTAGAAATACCAAATCTGGCCTTATATACTTATAGGTTGATGAAATCATAATACGACCGCGCACGAGTAATGGGGTTTGAAAATATACAAGGTAAAAAAAGCTGGCGAACTACTGAAACAGTACTGCGAAAAATCAAAAGAGGTTAACGGAGGTTCGTCGCACAAAGAAGTAAGCAATTTGCCTGAAAAGAGCTCTACAATTTTCGACATGGAATCCCCTATTTGGATACACCTACACAGGTACATAAACACACGCAATATGCGGCCGAAGAATGCAAGCTGCTCGCGCTGCCGTATAATGTCTGTCATTACTTGGCACGTGTGCATGGATTTACTGGTGCTTTATGCTTTTAACTTAATCTGCCTGGCGGAGAGTTTTCTTATTTTCAGGTGCTATACAGTCGAGGCCATACGCGACTCTGCGCGCCATAATAATATACGGATATGTCAGACAAGCTGTTACGTCCCAACATGGTATACATTTTCATTACGGCTTGAAGCTAGCGCGTAGTATCTTTGTTCGGACTCATGCAAATGTTTGATGTACGACCGTTCCCGCTGATTAAATCTCATACACGTGTCTTGTAAAATATCGATGCACGCGTCCGAAATAGTTTTCAGCAATGAAAACATCATCGAGAGCGCCTTTGACCTCTCCGAAATTTATACCGCGCCAAAATCTTTCAATTTGTTTACATCAAGCACATCCAGTTTGAAACGCTCGTAAAAGCCTGCAGTCGAAACAATAAAAATCCTTTACAACATACTCCAGTCGACTGATGGAGCAGTGGTACCTCCTCCCTCCGGCGCGTTTTATCCACGAATTGAATTTTATAGAATCAAGGCGCCGTATAATCCGTCGGGGAGACCATGCACGCGCGGCGCTCCGACACGCTTTATAAAAGATTTTAATGCGATGCAGAGTTAAATTACTGAAACGAAGTAACGAGCGATTATTGCCCGGCTCAACGCGAGGTAGCCCCGCATAAAGCGAGTAATTTATTGCCACAAGACACGTTGAAGAGGTATTATACGCGCGCGTTTTTACAGCTGCGCGCGGGCTAGCCGCCCAGTGTGTATAAGCCTGATAACGTGTTTTCAGGTATACACACTGCAGAGAGAGAAAGAGAGGGAAAGAGAAGAGGAAAATAGTGACGTTTACTCTGTATATACGTCGCGTGTCCTCCTCGGTGTTCGCGCGGGGCGATAAACGTTTATCTCAAAGTTGTATACAGGCGAGCTACTATTTTCCTCGCGTACCTTATATATATAGCACTCGGCGAGTGCAGAGCGTGCCGGCGCTCTTTCTCGCTTTTTCTCCCCTCCTCTTGACTTTCAGGCCGAGATAGAGAACTCCTACAGGTGCTACACTTTACAAGTGACGCTCTTGGCTCGTTTGCTCTCTCGGGCGCGCGCTAAGCATGTATATGGGCCGAGCGACTGTGGTAATAGCGACGTCGCCGCCGCCGACGCGTTTCGACGTGACTCATGTTTCTCGCCCCTCTGGCCCGCGCGCTCCGTATCGCCTAACGACGTATAGCTAATAATGTTTAAGCATGTACATACAATAAGACTGCGCGTGAGCGAGCCAAGTGCTTTTGTATATTGCATTGGGACTATAATGGGTTATTGGCTTTTTAAATGTTTTGGGTACTAAGACATTTCAGACTTGGATGAACACATGTCTGAATTTATTAATATTATATTATTATCTTGATGTATATAAATTTCTTACCTTTACTCTCCGCTGTCTGGTTTAGTGTATGTGAGCCGTGCACTTGTATAAACCTAGAATCATACCATTTACATATATTTGGTTTCAACTATATGTGGTATTTATTTTATAACATAATCTCATTGTATAAGCTAGTCTCCTCTCACCAAGAAAACGTACAGAATAAACACTCGGAGTAGAGACTCATATTCGTGGAGTCACGGTGTTAAAAAGAGCGGTATAGCCCTGCGGACTCTCTTTCTTTAAAGCGCGGACGACTTTCTCTCTAAGAAAAAGCTGAAATTTTTCTCTCTGCGCTTCCGAAAACTCGGAGCTACACCAGCTGGCGGTTGCTAAAATATTTTCCACTGGCGCGAGTATCTAGCGCGCGCAGGAAACTTACAAGACAGTGCTTTTACGAGGCGGCCGTATAGTAGCAGCAAAAGTAGCAGCAGTCGAGGCGACGGCGCATATGCTTGCGAGAGAGAGAGAAAGACGCGCTATATTCGCAGGGAAAATAATTTCAAGTCAGTTTAAGAGACTTTGCGGGGCTTAAAACAAACGACTTTGTTGCAAAGGAGTAGCGCGCAGTCAAATGAATTCTGTTTTATTTTCCCGCCACTTTACGGGCCGTATCAATTTTCGCCGTTTACTCCGTGAAACGCGTGTGTTATGCAATTAATTTACAGCTTCGACTAGTTTTGCGATGTCTTTCTCTCGTGCGCAGCGCCGTTGCGCTTTATTCGCATTCCTACTCGCGAGGTATGCCCTATTAGTACTGGTCTACAGGAGCGTAAGTTGCAAATATTTATGTTGAACCAGAGAATTCGTTATTAAATTGCATGATATTCTCGCTAGCGAAAAGGAAAAAATTAGCGAGCTCGCGAAATTGGAACTTTGACCTTTTTACGGACCTTGAACATTATGAGCCAAGACCGAGTGTGTCTCGTACATATTATATTTAAAGTTCTCTCGACATGCTCTCTCGGCAACGAGATTCGAAGCGCAGTCACGTATACCGCGAACCCTCACGCGCGAGCATTTCAAAGATGTGTCAAAAGCTTCAAAATTGCTTAATAGCGCCATCTGACCTCTGCATGCACGATCGAGTTTGCGGGAAAAAACGCGGCCTAAGAAGCCACGGGCAAATTTCTAATCGATCTATAGATCCTCGACATGCGGTGACAAACTTTTTTAATGAAGCCAAATCCAGCTCGAAAATTTTTCCGGCCTAGATTCTTGCAAAGGCATAGTGACACGAAGAGTGTATACAGCGCTACTGCGACAATAAAAGCTGGCCCATATATTCAGTGAGAAATATCTCGCTCTCGACAGTTGTGAAAGAGAGTCCTATACTCTATGACAACCGACGCGCGCTCGCACATCAGGGGGGTGAAAAATGTAAAGAGAAAAGAAAGCGAGCGCAGTCCTTTGACAGCATAACTTTTCGACAATTTTCCCGCAAGCTACTGCAGCTGCAGCTTTTACGAGTCTGTGACGAAGCTCAACAATGTGTGTATACTATACACACACAAATACAAACACACACACACACACACACACACACAAACACATTTCCTCTCTTACACACATACACACATACGGCAAAGGAGAACGAGAAGAGAGAAGCAGAGCAATGGAAGGGCTGCCGCTACGCGCGACGCGTTTGTCTTTTACGTGCCTGCCTAAAGAATGCATAGGACGTCAACAATGGGTTTGCAGCTAGCGCGTTGCTGCTGCTGCTGCTGCTGCAGCGGCGGCGGTCCGGTAGCGCCATTAGCTCACCCACGTTGGCGGTGCGCTCTCCGGTATCAAGAGAGCTCCGCCGCCGACGTTCTCTCTCTCTCTCTCTCTCTCTCTCTCTCTCTCTCTCTCTCTCTCCCTCTCTCTCTGTTCTTTCTCTTTCGCTCTGCAGTGATCGGCCCGTTGCATATTCGCTCGAGCATTGCCCCTTGTAAAAAATGCTTAGGTTTCAATTTATCGCTCGTCGGGGCTTTTTATGGGAAAACACTACTGCGAATTCCGAAAAAGAGGGCGCGCGTGTGTGTGTATGTGTTGGAGTATAATAGTCGCCGGCTGTCCGTATAGATGAGGGGCGATTGATGAAGCCGCGCGAATAATGCTGAGGCATCTGGAATATCTTTATTCGGCGCGCGCTTGATGGCGATTCTGCTGCTCTATGCGGTGGGTGTGCTGCGTGGGAGAGACGAAGTTGACTTTGCCGATAACGATCGGTTATTGATAAGTTGCGGAAACTTCGTGCTGGAAGTTATACGAGCAACTTTGGAAAGAAGTGGCAATTTACTAAATTGATTATTGGATATATGTAATGTAATTATTAGGTTCGGGAACATTTTCGTTGCTCGGATGCTTATCCGGTCAACCTAAATAACTAGGACGGATATATAAAAATAAACTGTTCAGTGCCTGTGATGAATATGTAAATGTTTTATACTCTTTTTTAATGATTTTTATTCTACTTTTAGTCAATTGAGGCAAACACCCAAATGACATATTATACATACCTACTCAATTAGTAATTGAATCATAATAAATATCGGTGGCGTATTATTACGTCTGATGATAAAAATTTGTCATAATTATAATATTTTACTGTCAATTCTACTGTCTGTCTATACTGGTCAGTGCCCATCTTCATATTGGATATTTCAATACGTTATTCTATTTTGAAGCCATTTTATCATTTAAATTAACAAAGTTGCTGTACTTGGAAAGTAAATGTGATTATGTACTATAACAGCGTCGTGCTATAATTTATAGATATTTTTATCGTTAAAACTAAAATATGGGCAAGTACGTCATAATACTCTTGCCAATGTTATTTTTGTCATACTTTATCCGATCGTGTATATATACGTATTATTAGATTATTAGATTTTTCTCTCGTCACTATATCGTTGTAAGAAATTTACGATAATATAATACCCAATGGAAGTTTCCAGAAAGTTCGTTTCTTTCCTTTGAGTATATATATCTCGAAGCTCGAGACTCTGGGATAACATCTTCATTCTTTCAGTTATACATCCGAAGGCGAGGGCTTGCGCGTGCGCGTGCGCCCCGCCACCACGAACAAACATCGCGTGGCACAACTACAATTTTTTGACTATAATACGATCGCACTGTCAAGATTAGCCCCTGAAAAAAGGAGAAAGCGGCGACCGAGAGCGAAGTTGTATACCTCTTACGTATATACATTTCTCCTCGACTGCGTAGCTGATAATATAATCTCTTTTTCTCTCTCTCTCGTCCCTCTCTCGTAAGATTCTTCTTCTCTTTCTCTCGCAGCTCCGATATCGAGATGCTCGCAATCTGCGGGGAGACAAGTTGGTCGCGATAGAAGAGCCGCATATAAAAAGAAAACTAAAGACGAAGGAAGGAGAGAGCCCTGCGCTCGGATAAAAAGGGATGAGAGAAGGAAAGTGGCGGTGCGAAGGGGCGAGTAGTATAGTCACAGAAACCGCGAGAGGCGGTTTTATCTTTGAATGCTAGTCGTGAACGGAATGAAGATTTTTTCGCGCGATAAGGAGCTTTTTCATACCTCGAAAAGCCGAGACGAGAGAGGGAGAGAAGACTATGGCCAAGTAGTAAAAGGAGGGTAAAGGAAGGACAGAGAGGAGAGAAACGGCGAGAGTCGTAAAAAAAGCAGGCGGACCGCATTGGGAGCCTAACTTCTACATAAGTCATCGGCGAAATGAAGACATGAGGAGAGAAGAGAGGAGATAAAGAATAACGATCTACGCCGCGAGAGAATCCTCAAGCCCGTGCGCTCGCTCTTTTCTCTCTTCCTTTCTCTCCACTCTCTTTCGCATTCGCTCGTCGCGCTCCCCTCCCCCTTTATTTTTAAATGCATTCGCAAGACACGCGGGTGGCCGCCGTGTTTTCCTAAGTCGGCGCAAAATTACACACTGGCCGCTCCGAGGCGCGCGGTTGACTCCCTCCTTCTGCTCCTCTCTCTCTCTCTCTCCCTCTCTCTCCTCCTTATACCTTAGGCCTTTTCGTGCCACCCTGCGCCTTCTTTTTTCTCTACCCCTCTCTTTCGGCTGAGTGGCCGAGGCCAAACTTCGTCTCTCTCTCTCTCTCTCGCTCGTTTTCTTCGTCTCTCCTTCTCGCGCGTCCAGCTTCCTCGCTCACTCCGATGCTGCGACCAAAGGAGAAGGAGGAGGAAGTCTCCGGCTGCAGAGAGTCTTATTTTTCGGCGGTCCTTTATATAGCCCTCTCTCTCCCGTCTGCAGCCTTCTCTCCTCTCTCGCGCTGTCTCTCCCCCTTCCCGCGCCAATCAAAAGCAAGTAAAACGTAAAAAATCACCGAGCCAGTCTCTCCTGGAGGGTCTCTCTTCTGGTGGCGCGCGGAGGTCGATAAAGTATTGGTCGAGAGCCACCGTTCGCTTTCTCTCTCTTCTCTTCCTCTGTCCGTCCTTCATTCGCGACCGCGTTGATCGCGCGCACTGCTGCAGCAACAGCTATATATACTCTAACTTCGCATCAGCAGTGCAGTATACACACACACACACGCACTCCAGAGGCAGAATGCCACGATAACTTCCACGAGGATACACTTCAATTACAAGGAGCTAATGCACTCATCCTCTCTCACTGGTGCAGTATATACGCAATCATGACTCTGTTCGCGGCGGTTGACCTCTGATGGTGGTCAAGCTTTTTGCACTTGTCGCCGGATCTTCGCCTCGGGTATATCCGTAATCGCCACCTCGTTAATCGAGCGCGTCTCTGTGTATATGAATACGTGTGAGCGAGAGACGAGGAGAGTGAGAGATCGAGCGAGAGCCGCGATTTTCGCCACCCGTGGGACCACCCTAGTGTATAGCGGAATATATATTAGGACTGGGAATATCTCCGGGACGAATTCCGTTCGGCTGCGTCGGCTCTCCAAAATAGATATTGCAAATCCTGCATCGGCGCGACCCGATGATTGTGAAGCTAACGAGTACACGAATGCGGCGGCAGACCGGCCGAAGGGGATTTGAGTCTCTCTCTCTCTCTCCCTCTGCAGCACGGGCGTTAACGAGCTGGTAAATATGTTGACAAGCGCCGCTCTCCGACTGGGATGTTGGCTTTATAGAAGTAGTAAACGCGCTGCTGTGGTCGGGTAGAGGAGAGAGCCAGACTCTCGTCTCTCACTCTTACTCTCTCTCTCTCTCTCTCTCTCTCTCTCTCTCTCTCTCTCCCTCGCTGTGTGTGTTTTGCACGCGCGCGGGGATGAGGGCCGGGCCCGCCGCCGCTGCCGAAATGATTATTATAGTGCCTAACCGAAGAGCTGCTCATCTTAGAATTTGTAGGAGCCGCCGCCGTATAATTTTCCACCCACTAAAATAGCCATCGGCCTGACGCACGAAAGAGAGCGGCTCGTCCAACCAATCGACTCGTCATTATCAGCAAATAAGGTACAGTATTCGTCAAAAAATTTTCGCTCGCCGACGAACGCCTTATTTTGCCGCGGGATACTACTATAGAACTTGGAAAAATGCCACTTTTGCCGAGGCACTGATTATGTAATTGAAATTTCGAGACGATGTTTCGTCTTTTGCGAATTGAGTAGCGTTTTATTTTAACGAATTCGCGCGTAAATTATCACGACGAAACGCATGTCCGTGCCATTTTTTTCGGATTCAAATTTCTCTTTTATTCTAGGCCAATGTTGATGCATGATAGTGAAATTTTATCAAACCAGGACAGTAAACTTTTGGCTAACAACTGATATAAACTCTCCCAATCAAAGTTTTTTTTTCAAACGTCGCATTTGTGTGAAAGCTTTCATGTTGCACTCCTGCAAAATTCCATTATTCCAAAATTTTCGCGTAAAAAAGTTTTTCAGTTTCATTCTATCGACCAAAAATCGAGGTGAAAAAAACCCATCGTGCCTCCATACAACGTTACTACCGCTACAAATATTATTGGTACAATGCAAATCTGCAACGACAAACAAAAACGACTTTTGCAATGTCGTAAAAGGTTCGGTCAAATTCAGGTGGTCACCGGTGCAAACATTTTTTCCGCGAGTGCGCAAAAAAATTTTTCTCCCCAGAGAGCTGTAATATATATATATAGAGCTAAACGCTCTCCAGCCCGGAGTTTGCTGTATCTTCAGTCGCCCGAGGCTATACACAGGAGCAGAGCAGAGCACAAGCAAGCTGCAGCAGCATCACAGCCGCGAGTGATATCCGCCTTTGTCCAGGACGATGTTAGCGCCTCGGTCAACACGAGCTAAGCCGGCGAGCTACGAAATTGTGTTTGGTAAATCTCTTAGGAGTGAGCGAGAGCATCTATATATAGTACACTGACACACACACACACATATATATATATAATATAGAGGACGAGAGACGGGCCACAGGTAACATGATTCACTGGTGCTATAGGTCAGACCCTAGGCCGCCTTTGATATTTAAATCGGTCTCGGAGAGAGGGATGGGCGGGGGGAGGGGGAGCTGCGACCACACACGGGAATTTGGCACTGTCTAGGTTCCGCTCTATACACTGACGACATCAACGACGCGGGCAGTGCCACTTTTACTTTTTTTCCTCGACTTTTAGCGCCGCTCGCCACCTTACGTGGAAACGCAATTATCGCCCGGGCTCATCGCTGCTCGCGCTTCGTTTATATATTATGCCAACGAGCTGGATGGCGCCTTATTGGCCTGCGGCTGCTTTTTTCGGGATGAATATATACCGATGGCTCTCGAAGCTACGACGATCGACTCGATGCAGCGCGCTATGGCTACATAATTAGAAAATTAATTGGATGTCTTGTTTAGAGAAGTGCGCGCGTTGAATTTTATATGCGCGCGATGGAGTGTTATACATTGTGCATTTTATCGGTGCGATGAAGGCGTTATATTTTTATGAAGTTATATATTTTCTGATTGGAAAATTGAAATTCGAGACAATTTAAACTTTGATGAAATTTGACTTGTTCAGCGAGATTAAATTACCTTCTCTTTAAAAAGTGATAACTACTTCTAGATTCTAGATGGAGATAAAATTACTAGATACGATTAATAAAACGATGATTGGTTTATAATTAGATTCTGTATTCTATATTTTCTATAAACTCAAAAACTATATAATCGTTGTAATTTCCGTAAAAATTAAAGTTGTACACTCAAATTGTAAAATATTTATTATAGTTTTTTTGTCTTTTTAGAAATTAATAACAGAAACAGACCGCGGAATAATAAAACTGAGCGCTAGATTGCGCTAGTATTACAAAAAGCTCAAATAACAGCATTTTTATTCTTATATACATTTTATTACAGACGCGATGAGAAAAAGTTCGCGTGAATCAGGATCGTCTTGGTATCTTAGCTCGCAAAGCTCTCTCAGCTGCCTCATGACACACAATGGAACCTACTATGCGCAGGAAAAGATTTTCGCTGCAGTGATGGAAAAATTATGTGGATCAGCGCTTAAATAAGGCATAAGCAAGCTGCGACGGTGCAGGAGCTCGAAAACTTCGTCGGCTTTACTGCATTTCTCCTCCTTGCATATATACACTGCAGTCCTGTCTGCAACAGCAGCAGCAAGAGCAGCAGTCTCTCTCTCTCCACACTCACCTTCTCTCGCTCTTGCTTTTATTAGATGGTTTCAGGTTGGCCCGGAGGCGCTTGTGCCGGGCGAGCGCGCGCAGTTTCGCTCGTTGTAATGGAATTGTGGCCAACGCGCAAGAGCTCACGGGGGATCTCCCCGAACTCTGCTGTCTCTCTCTCTCTCTCTCTCTCTCGCTCTCGCTTCTTTTCGGCCACAGGTGCGGCTGCATCTCCTCGCCGGGGGTAACGAGAGATGCGTCAAGATCGTCAGAAGACGTGTATGTGTGCGTGTGCGTGAGTGTGTATAACCGTATAAGCAGCAACAACGATGCTTTCGCGCATACAGCAAGTCTGCTTCTTCGGGACTTTTATTTTTGCAGAGTGCAGCGTCGACAGCTGCGGCTACATATGCAGAATCGAAGGAAATGTTTATTCTTCGATATAAAGTGGAACAGTAGGCGCCAAAGTGGCGAGTATTGATTGATGAATATACAAAGGAGCTCGCGTAAGTTGAGTTTGATGCATTCGCGCAAGTTATGGTTATACCTATATATTATACATCCGCGAGATCGAGCTGACTGGTGTTTAAAAGAAATCTCGTGCGCGCGTCGGAAATTTAATTTTGAAGTTCGGCTGCGATTTCAGGATGCGAACCGAGCTGTGCGCCAAGTTTTTTAATCTTCACTTCGCATCGATCGCTAAACGAACGAATCTGCAGCCGATTATTATAACGACGCTCATAATACTTTTTGATAGAGCCAGCTCCGGCGCATCGGCGCAAAGTAATTCCGCGCGAGACAATAAATCGACGACGAGAGAAAGCTATCGGCCATCTCTCGACCACCCAGAATGAAAAATTCGGCAAGTGCACGCGGGCGCGTATCGTATATATAAAAGTCCCGAAATATCGAGAGCGCGCGTGCGCGCGGCTCTCGTTCGCGATTCACGTGTACGTCAATAAATGCCAATTTATTAGCGGCAGCTCGTCGTATAAGGCTTGAATTTTATTAACGCTCATAACGCAGATCGACGCGCTGCAGGCTGCAGGCAAAACCTTTTTGGCGAAAAGCGATGGCACAACAAGCCACTCAGCGCCGCGTTCGGATCCAATCCATCAATAAACTCCTCGCCCGCGCGCACACCGCTCGTCCATCTCGACTCCCACGATCTCCTTTCGCGATCCTGCTCGGCGACAAGTGCCTCTTTCTCTCCCGTGACAAGCAGAATATCTTTATATATACAAGAGCGTGTGTGTGTGTGTCTGTGCACGCGTATACATATACGAGAACGCACGGCGTGTCCGGCCGATTCCCTGATTAACACATCAGTCTCCCTCTCTCTCTCTCTTTCTCTCTTGCGCCCGCACAAGCTTTTCGCATCGACTGTATTGCTAATAAGCCGCAGGTAGTTAGTCCGAGGGAGATGGAGATAAAGGCCCCGCGCGCGTCTCCGTGTGCGTGCGCAGAAGGTTATATGCAGGGAGGAGAGCGAGCGCGGGGGTCTCCGACGAGGTGTGTGCGTGTGCGGCTCGTTCGCGTAGCACGCACACACGCACGCGCGCTCTCTCGCTCGCTCGCTCGTCGGCCACCGCCGTGCCGGCAAGAGAAAGATTGAGAATGATCGAGGGCCGCAGAGGAGGAGGAGGAGGAGGAGGAGGAGGAGGGAGGAGAGAGAGAGGGAGGGAAGGCAGTGGACCACCCGAGTTCCGAGGTGAGTGCCAGGTACCCTGTAATCACAGTGCCGAGCCGCGAGCCGACAAACCAAACCAAAAGAGATAAAGATAAACAGAGAATCGAGCCTACGAGCTGACGGGGGTATATAACCCGGGTAAAGAATAAGAGGCCAACTCTTTCTCTCTCTCTCTCTCGCTCTCCCTCTCTTTTTCTTCTGCTCCTCTCGCTCTTTCTCTCGCGGCCGAGTGGGGCCCCTCGTTAAGTATGACGTGAGATCGCTTCCTTGACCGTGTGCTGCTGCTGCTGCTGCTGCTCCTGTGGCTGCTGCCTCGTGTCGCGAGCTCTTTCTCTCCTCGCTGCGTCTCTATATTCGCCACATCGGCTCCGCTCCTGCTGCCTCGCTCTCTCTCACTTTATTTCTTGTACGTACTTATACTCTCGCTCGCTCACCCGCCTTCTTGGGTGCGCTCTGCAGTCGCGTTTGGCTTCAAAGTTACAGTTTGTTTTCGCGGATAAACGGATCTCTCTCCACTCTCTTTGTGTATATTACATATACTTTTACGGGAGCGCGCGAGGGAGAGCGAGAGAGCGTAAAGCCAACAGAGAGCGCGCCTCTTTTTTCATCCAATTATTCTATAATATCCCAGTCCTTTTCTTTTCGCGTTATTTCTCCTTTTGCCGCGCGTACTTACGGACGGCTCTTTATTTCTGCGGGCGCGTTTTACTTTCGTTTCTCGCTTTTTATCGGCCGCCGCCCGCTCTCGTTTCTTTCGCCGCTTATACCGTTTTGTCCTTTGATCGGAATCGCCCCGTGGTATTTTCGCAGAGTTATATTGCACCGCGGCTGACTCTTCTTTTCTTTCCTCTCGATTCACCGCTGCCGCCTCTATTATAAGTACTGCTCTCCCCAGAGCTGTTCGCTCTTGCCCGACTGACTTTGTCATTAGACTTTCTTTTTTGTCCTGCTCTCGAATCGATTTTTAATAACTGACACCCCCGTAAACGCGGAAATACGCGGCGTGGTGTAGTTAAATTTGAAGTGATTGATTTTTAAACGAATCGCAACGAGGTGTACCGACCTACTATATAATAGAAAGAGTTTCCTTTATCGGGCGCTTCGCGTTAATTGAGATATTCTATTCACGCATAAAAATTCTAACGGGGAGATAAAAAATTAATGACCATAGAGCTAATGAAACGCGCGTGAAGCGAGAGCTATATATGCTGCCCGGGCTCTATACTGGCAGTGATAAAATTAGACCGTGCGGCAGTAAAAAACTTGATTAACACTTTTTGATCTTCAGCCATCTGACGTAAGAGCAGAGAGGACTTACGCGCGCGTTATATACCATCGGTCGTAGACCCTACAGCGAGTTCACTTTATATATTCCAGTTTCAATGATAATTTCGAAATTATTCCGAAATTCCACTGCGCTTTCATTTAATTTGAGCGCAAAATTTCACAGCACAATTCAGCTCGAGATAAATTATGTATATTCGGGGACAAGATACACCTGCACATTTCGTAGCGGCTATTCGTCGACAAAATGTCAGGTATAACGAGAGTTTCGAATAAAACAGTTGGCGCGAGTTATCTCGAGGCATTTGCCACGCGACCTCCAGTAATATAAGAGACTCGCGGGGCAGAATGTAGCTGCAAACAAAGCAAGAAAAAAAACATGCTGAGCGTGCTCCGTAAAACCGAGGCAAGGAATGATTTTACACGTGAAAAGAAGTGTCATTAAAGCGAGCGGCGTTCCCTCCTCTGCGATATACAAAAGTATATAGGTACTCTCCGGTATACGCGCACACATCATTATCACTCAACAGGATCTTCACGTGCCATGTGTCTATGTGTATTATAGTTTTCCGAGACGAGGCTCTCCTTCTCGGCTCCCAGACATTGGGTCATGCGCCTGCATTCGAGCAGCAACAGCAGCGACAACACTAACGGCTCTCGGCAATTATCACCCTCCGTTCCCCCTAGAGAGAGAGAGAGAAACGGCTTCGCGAACGCTATATAGATGGCTGCAGACGGCAGGCGCATTAGGGCAAGCTGCAGTACTATACTGCAGTGTCGCGTAGGTATACTGCGCTACTGCACTATACTGGGCGGTGACTTTTTTTGTGCGCGTATATAGCTTGTACTTTTTTTCGGCTAGCGGTCTCGCGACTAATTTTATGGAGACACGCTCAGCTGAGCACTGGACGCCACGAATTCGGGTCAATCGGAGGAGGAATTTATTTTTATTGAAAAGAAGCGAGAACTGCAGTCTCGTGCGTATACGACAAAGTCTCTGATGTCCATATTTGGCTATCGCCGCGGAGAATTATCGAGCTGATAATTGAACGAGCGTTGGGTCGTTCATTTTTTTTCTCGGGAAATTCGTTAGTTATTCATAGTTTAGTTGAGTATATATTTTACTTTAGGCAGATATACGATATAGGTAGTGCGCCTATTTGGTATAGTTCCGGATACTTATTGATTAAAAGTCGAACAATTTAATGTATGAAAAGAGAGATCGTCAGACGTCCTGCGCGTAAATGCTCAATAGACACACCGCGTTAAAACTGCGCGCTTTCGCGGTAAACGCGACTTTAATTACTTTTCACGGATAGAGGAAGAACGCGAGACAGAGATAAATTCCTTGTTTTTCAAGATGAAGTCATTAGGGTTTGAAGACAATGGCGCCGGATGAGAGGAAAACTGCACAATGGAGCGCAGAGAGAGAGAGAGAGGGAGCCACGGCCACGTATTCATCAGGCTGCATTAACAAGGCAATCAAAGCTCGCTGTGGATTACGATGGGCAAGACACGCAATAGAAACTCTCGAGAGGAGGCGGCACAGGACCGTAAATGTTTTACTTCGTAAACTATAAGGCTTAGACGAGAGAGAGAGAAGGAGGATAATATCAAGGTAGACTATACTCGGCAGCAGTAGCTTCACTTCGGGGGATATAGCTTGAACTTCAAAATCGGATAGCGGTATAGCGCGAGAATATAAGCAAGAATCCTGCTGCTCTTACGTTGATTTAGTCACGAGCTTAATCCCCTACAGTTCTGTATAATAAGGCTACTTTGCTCTTGTTTCTCCCCGACTAATTTGTCGGAGTATAGCATTTTTTGCTTCCTCCGCTCCGCAGCTAATACTGCAAGGTATACATACTTCGCGTATATGCATCTCCCTTTCGAAAAAAAAACAAAGACACGCAAACAGAGCTCGTCGCGAAAAAAAGTAACTTGCATAAAAAAACTCGGCGTACAAAGTAGTCGTTATTAGCTCTTCGCTAAGAGAGACTGCGGCAACGGAGGTGTAATTTAAACCTCGTATATACGAATCTCACCTTTGATCTGTGTATCGCTCAATGTAGTTCGCGAGCGTCTTCTAATCTCGGCTCTCCGGCATCAGACATAATTCCCTCGTCTCCTCGTTTTTCCATCACTCCTTTAGCTTGTACCTCTTCGGCTTCAGGCGCGCATCTCTTACACATATACCCGCGTGTTGGAACATTATCTACCTCGCGCACAAGTCACGGAGTCTCTTCTCTGTGTGCTTGCGCAAATTATCTCGTTCGCTGTGTAGTTGCAGCATGTGCGGAAGCAGCATAGCTCGCAAAGTGTGGATTCTCTCTCTCTCTCTCTCTCTCTCTTTATAATCCAGTCCTTCTCACACACATCTACTTTTGCTGTACACCTGTGTGTAAGCGTAAGCGTATATATATCTTTCTCTATTCCAGTACACGTGGTTCGCTACTATTTCGCGTATGAGCTGGCCTTTACGAGATTGTAAGCGAAATAGCGAGCTGTAGTGCTTGGTGGCTTACGCTTTGAGCCTCTACTGGATATACGCTGCAGCGCGTGTATATTCGGCTGTGCTGCATGCAGGCGCGGACCAATTCGATTTGCGAAAAATCCTTTTTTCCAAGCCTATTCAGAAGCTTTTAATAAATTGTGTATATCGCTAGAGTTTCGTTCTCGGGCGTATACCGGAAAATCGTTGAGTTTTTAGCACCGCTGAAAGTTGAATTTCCTAGAGTTCATATGCTTGTATGTATGGAAATTGGACGCGTTGTTGAATACTCGTAATGGATTGACAGTGGCCCAATTAGACATAACTTTGAGTGCTTCCTATTAATGGTCGAATTTCAATACGAAGAGATATAAATTTCGCGCTTTTATGCTTTATTGGCTAGATGCGACTGTAGGTTAAACTTTGACTGATGTACTATAAATCGATGCAGCGCTGAAAAAGTGTCAGTTCGGGAACAATTATTTTCAAAGCTAAAATTGGATTATTGCCGATGATGACCATTCTGTGTCACTTGTCGTCGGTCGATGTACATTTTGGTATTTAAATGGGTTTACATTTACATATTCGATATTGCAAAGACTGTACGGGGATTATTTATGTAGCTGTAATTATAGCCGTTAGCAGTAAAAAGTTAAAAGTGAATCGCACCACCGAGCGTCGAATAATAAGTTTACTTTTTATATAATACCGCACACTCGTACGATCTATAACTGACAACGTACTCTACAATCAAATTTACAATTGCAAAGTCGGACGTAACAAGCCAAAGCGTCAAAGTTAAAAATATAAAGTAAGATCCCCGATTAAATTTAAGCAGACGTCTCTTAGAAATCACGAATAACGTTGTACAGCGCCCGTGTAGCCTTTCAATCAATCACCAACCAAGCGACGTACTCGTCCAACTGATTTGTTAACTAAAAGCTCACAGCGTACAGTGTATCGGACCCGCGTCCATTTCCAGTTATCCAGAATGAATATTCGTCAAAGTGCTGAAATTAGCTGGAACAATAATCTAATTTCGAATTTCAAAACACATCAGTGACCTTTTTTCACATGAATCGTGCCACGTAAACTTGCATTGTATATAAATGCTATCTCTGGCAGACTGACTAATGAATCTGCAACGATAACGCGCGCCTCAGATCTATTCCATCCGACATCAAGATATTATATCCTCGAGAAGAATTGATTGCGCTTTCATCGCTCGAGTCGGCACTGCAGCCGAATGAATTTGTCAGAAGCCGAGAGGAGGCAGCAGCTCACGCGCGCGAGAGACACAATAATCATCGTCAATGTAAAGCAAATACCCGCGCAAAGTATTTATCATCGATACTCGCGCTCAGTTCGCATATACGCGCCGTGTCGTGTATCTGTATACACATATACCTTCGTATTCTTCAGCGCGCTCTCGCTCACAAAGCCGGAGCACGGCGATAAATCAACATGGCAATATTAATGGCACTCGACCTCCTTCACTCGCGCATATAATACCTCGAGCGACTATATATACGAGTGAGAGAGGCTTACTCGCTGTACAGACTGACTGTAAAGGTATCTCAAGTATGATTCAACGAGGTAGTCAGCTCGAGTCAGCTGCATTTAGGCGACGGCAGGCGTATACGTATACACACTCGAACGCGAGCCGGCGAAGGTTGTGAGATAGCGAAGGCGGGATATATGTACAAATGTACAGAGAGAACGATGAGCTGCGAGTCTTGGATCGACACCCGGAGTAATTTGACTGCTGCTGCCTGGGGATCATCCGATGCTGCTCAAGACTGCAGACTTCATGAGAAAGAGAGCATCAAGCCCAGGAGATAGAATCAGAGAGCAGAGGTGCAGCGAAGCGTAGGCAGAGAGAGAGAGAGAGGATATCGTCACATGCCCAAGTGGGGTGTCGAGTCGCACGGAAAGTCGAAAGCGAGGATGAGTACAACAGGCGCCAAGGAGAGAGAGAGAGGAGGGGGGAAAGGAAGTCTGTGTAAGATCTTGGCTGCTGTAGGAGTGCCACGAAGGGTAGATATAGACTATTTGGAGTTATGTGTGTATACACTCTGCTGCTACTGCCGTCATGTGTGTGTGTGTGTGTGTGTGTGTGTGCGTGTGATGTGCAAGCAAATGTACACGAGCGAGGGAGATAAATAGATAGGCAGATGGATGTCGAGATAGAGCGATGGACAGACGGATAAGTTCTTTTTGTAGCTCATTACGTGCCGGGCCGGCACTCCTCTCCTGCAAGTGCGAGGAGGCAAGGCCATGATTAACAAATCAGCCCCCCGTCCCGGCCTGGAGAATTGAATAATTGAGCTCGGAAATGTCTCACGCTTGTTTTGTCAGCTTTCTCGACTGCCGCCGCTACTGCACCAGTATACTTATATTCTCTCGTATATGCTCATATGTATATTCACCGGAGACTATATTATAGATCTTCTCGTTTTTCACTGCAGCTACAACGCATCGGCTTCGCGAAAATAAAACGCGTCGATGTTTGCTAATAATATACTCTATATTGGTTGAAATTTTTCAAACGCAACACAGCGAGATTCTATAGTACAAATATATACTCGCTTGGCTATACGCGCAAAAGAGAGAACGCACGAATCGGGACTTTTTTCAAAGGTATATAATGAAGATGTCCAGTGAATGGTTGCCGGCAAATTGGGCTAAAGCGTGGTAGTCTCTCGCCTCGGGACCGCATATAGCAGTGGATATAGGTATACAACAACAGAGTGGGGAACGAAAGAGGCCGCGCGACGGAGCGCAAGCGACGACGAACACACGGACAGCCTGATGCTTTGGGAAGGGGAAGAGACCACGCGTGAAATTGCAAATGCAACGTAATCGTCCGCCACCCACCACGTGACAAATCACGCGGGGCCCGCGAAAAAACGCCAAAACCGTTGCCCGCGAGACAGGGAGAGAGAGAGAGAGCGGCCCGTTTCTTTGGCGCGATTTCGCCTCCGTTCGGTTCCCACGGGATTCGCGGAGCTATAAAGTGAAAACGAGCAGCGGCGGTGAGCTGCCGTAATGAGCCGGCGAGAGAGGGGCATTTTTCATAAAACCAGAAGAGGGAGAGAGAAAGAGTCGCTGTGTGTGTGTATGTGTGTATATATATAAGACAGCGACGTCGACACGCTCGTTATGCACTTCACGGTTTTGGTGGGCGAGTCGAGAGATTGCGTTCGTTCGTTCGTTCGGCTTGATTATGTATATTACGTATATCTACGCGTTGCTCTGCTATGAATGGCTACTTTATTTATTAAAGTGCATTTGGAATAAACGCGAGCAGTAGCTAATGTGGTGCAGGCCGGGTAGAGAGAAAGAACTGTAGCATTATTTTACTTTGTGTGGCGTGCTGCTGCACGGTATGAACGGAGAAATAAACAAAAAAAGCCAGTCGGTCTTATGCGTATACTCTCGATTCATATATTATGAGAGGCGTCGGTGTTTGTTAATGAAAATTTGAATAAAGCATTTCCTTTGTCGTGGTTCGAGTCAGTTTTACTTTTGAATTCCAGGTGTAGCTCTGTTGTCATGTTTCGACGGAGACTTGAAACGCTGTATTAAACACGATTGTTAATATTCACAAAACGATGTGCAATCAAAACGTTACAATTTAATTATGATTTCAACTTCAAATAAGGTCGTTGGAACAAAATAAAGACTAATCAGTCGACGAGCGAAAATTAATACAACGAAATTTCAAACGCATTTCAAATAAAATTATAAATGTAAAAAATTAAATAATGATTTCATATTTAAATTTAAATCCACCTGTGGGTGTGATAATTAAACTATTTATTACAATTATCCTTGACACAAGATCAATCAGTGTGGCAATAGGGCAGTGTGAACGCTAGTATACAGCGACTAAATTCCTAATCCTGTAAAGCCGCTCGTAAAGTTTTACGCCGCAGCGGAGCATTAAGAAACCAGTAAATTTTATTGTATTCAGTGTGCCGGAGACCCGGGCGCATCCCAAAGAAATGCGAGGGCGGGCGCACGGAAAGTCATTTTCCCCTGCGCGTGCAACTGTATACGTATAGTTAGTCAGTGCGACATAATTGAAAAAGATAAACGAGCGTAACAGGACGGTGGTAGCAGTGCGTCCATAAAAGCCAAGGATATGATTGTGCCCGTGTACACAGTGTATATACCTACCTGGCAAATGGAAAGAGAGAGAGAGAGAGAGAGAGACAGAGAGGGAAGAAGGGAGCGTGAAAAAGAAGAAGACGGAGGCTGAAGGAAGAAGAAGCAGAGAGAGGGAGGAAGAGGGGGCGCTACATAAAGACGTCTCAGGCGAGAGCCGGCGCGTGCCAGGTGCTTCGTGGGCACAAAAGCATCCCTGTTAGGCGCCCGCGGAGAGAGATCAGCGGAGACCCGTTTGACCGGAAGTTGAAAAATAAGCCAGCATGGGAGAGGAGTTGCCTTATTAAAGAGTGAGCTGCTGCTGCCGCTGCGAACGAAGAAAGCGCGCGCGCACGAGTCGCCCCGCAGAGAGAGGTCTCCCGAACGCGGACACACACACACACACACACACAAGACACGCGTGCGTATAGAGCGCAATTTGTCGGCCGGTTTGCCACCAGAAAGTCGGGGATCAAATAATATACGGGGGATGCCGCTGCGCTCTACCTTATTCCTATTCCTCTTTATGTCACTGATGCGGACGGATCATTTCTTTCGTTATTGTTGTTGTTGTTGTATTATGCTGGACGTGCAGAAAATTAAGAATTCACGAGGGCTGCTCGACAATGAATTACTGGTGTAATCTTCTGGAAAAATGTAGGTCAAGCGGATTTGATCGAGCCCGCTTTATCCGCGAATGTTTGATGAAAGCGTGCGCAAACTTGTTTATGCACCCTGATGGTGGCCGGGAACTTATTTTCTCCAAAACAACACGCCATTGCTTATACAAACGTCGTCCAATTTGAAAGTAAAGGTCGAGCAATTTGAAATCCGGCCTCAATTATTAATAAATACACTTGTCGTTGATCTTCACATCGCCTCATGAAATTTAATCGACGGATATATATAGCCGGCGATGTACACACAAGCGATATAGGTATAGCAGTGTACCGTCATGGCTGTAGCATTTCACAGGACGGGAATTTCGTAAATGTAAGAGAGTCTAGGTTAACATACATAATGTAAGTCGCGTGCCACCAGCCATGAATAGACGAGAGGAAATGGCGAGGGCGAGTAAGCAAGAGAGAGAGAGAGAGAGAGAGAGATAGAGAGAGGAATAGAGAAAGAGGAGGTTCCCTTTTTGCAGCAGGCGAGCGTCCATCGAACATCGCTGTTGCTCCGTTGCTGCTGCTTTTATCTTTTGCCTTTACTGTACTACTCTCGCCCCCTCGTTTCGTTCGCGAGCTCGATATTTTGAGACAGCGAAGGCTATCAAATTCATATCCGATTGCAAACTTCATGATCTCGTGCATATATTATAGAAATATTTATTGGCTGATGGCTAGCGAATTCATCGAGGAATTTCGTTGAAAAACGCGTAATTTATTTAAACCGCATCTGTCAGAGACTGCATTCGACTGAGACTCGAATTCATCATTTTTTTAAAAGTACAGTCTCGTGTATTATACCCATTATAATTCGTAATTTTGATGGATCACGTGTGTCAGCTAATGAAAAAGTAAATTATAAAAGTCATTCATTAATTATCAACACAGTGAATTCAATATCACTCAATGTTAAAAAATTGAATATAATGGGACAAGCAGTGCGATAATCTGATTAGTCAGAGTAGAACATGTTGACATTAGATAATGTAAAAAAGTAATTAAAACGCAATAAAGTTAATTAGTTTTTAAAATACCCATGCATAGAGATGAATCGACAGTTTTCCCGTGTATCATTCATACAAAATGCACGCACACGCACACACAAACATATTGCAAACACAAATTTCAGCATAATATTCGCGGCAAATATTTATCCTCGACAAACAAAAATACTTTTAAATGTTGCAGCGCTCCATAATTCGATTATAATACCGCTGAAACTCCGTTGGCCCAATAAATTATCCGCCGTAGGCCTTAAACACACAAACCGCTTAGGCAAATAGAGAAAAGAAGTCAAAGATCAAACTTCCCTCCTTCCTCTCTTTGCCGCATAAGCTGCTCTCACTTTCCTCCTGTGTGCGTGCGTGTGTATATACGTATATAGTCTCGGATGCATGTGTGGAGGTATATAGATATAGCTATAGCAATACACGTATAAGAGTGTGTGCGCACGCCTGCCGGGCAATCCATAAATACCCTTCTAATGGGCCTAAACTGTCTCTTTTACCGCACCGTTTTCAAATCCACGACGGGAGGCCTACGCGTCTGCGCTACGCCGGGTGTGAACGAGAGGAGCGAGCTATATACTCGCTTGCTTACCTTTCGAAAAATCGGCCGCAGCCTACCGGGGCATCGTTTCAAATGACCCCTGAAATCGCTTTATAATTTATGTAACTTAGCGCAGCGGCTGCTGTCGATGCTCCCTGACTTTTTCGTCTCTTGCTACACTGTTGCTGCTGCTGTGTAATGCTCCTGAGATTTGCGTTTTCTTCTGTCTGTCGCACATCTGTATGCGCTTTCTGACTAGCATATTCAACTGTGTGTTTATATTGAAATGATAGTATCTTATAGTAAATATTTGCCGAGTATCCTTACATGCTGTAACGAGCACAACCTATTGAAATTTTTATCTCAGTGCAAAGTTCAACGTAAACGAACGTTATGAAAACGTTTTTTGATCAATTTTAAACGTAACTGTATATACATTTGATCGTAAACTTCGGATGCGGAGTACTATTTTCTGCAATTAACTTTCGATATCAAGAGTATTTTTAATACGGGCCACTTGAGTATAAACTCGCAGTTATTAGCAAAATTAGAAAGTATCCGGATCGTATTTTTGTTGAAAATTTATTTTCTCATTTTTTATAAAAAGACTGAGCTTATAAATTCCGCTCCAGAAAATGCACTCCATTTTCAATGCGTGTAGTTGTACGCGATAAGAGCGTCGATGCAATATAGATAAAATGAGAAGAAATGCTTGGAAAATCGTTCATTTCCATTTCCCCGAATTGATCAGCAAAAAAGCGGCGCACTTATCTGGTATCATGGGAAAATCCGTCTTTTTATCCTTTCCAACACTGGCGGAGATTGAATTTATGAGATTACGCCTCAGACTCAGACTACTATATAATGTCTATTTTTATTGCCGGCCGGAGTATTTTCACATACGACAAATTGAACTAGTTTGTTCCAGCTGCTTCTACAGTTTACATGCGAAAAACAAAAACATTTGAAAAAAAAACGTAGTATTCCGGTAAATTTATTTTTCGAAAAACCCTTTTGTCTCGGAGCGCTTGTTCGTCGGGCGCTTCGAAGCAGCTTTTACATTTTAAACTCTATATTTATGTTTATACACCTCGCGAGTTTTATGATTTTCCGCACATGTCAGCGGAGAAAGAAGCACAAGAGTTGAAAAACTTGTAGAGTCTAAAAATATCCCCGCCGACGCGGTCGCACGATTCCCCGTCGCTTTATAATTTCTTTCTATAAGACATTTCATTTTCGTCGATTCGACGAGGATATAGGCAAACTTCCCAATTGGGTCAACATTATAAATATATACGGAGCGGAGTACAAAACTTCCCGGCAGCGCCGTGGTGTGGTATTAATTTCACTTTTTACAGGCTCACGCTCAACTAATTGAAAGCGAGAAATTCAAAACCAACAGAATACCGGAGAGCAGAGCAGTACGATAAAGACCGCTCGCGAGCGCGCCTACAACACAAAACTCCGTCCGCTCTAACTCTCGTCCTTGTCGGGACGGGAAATTAAAACGTAAAACTCGCCCGATAAAAAGCAGCAGCAGCAGCAGCAGCGGCAGCCGGCGAAAGTGCGAACACGCGACAGCCCGATCAGATAAGTACTCAGCTCTCCCTCTCTTCTATCCTTCGCTCGGTTCTCTCCTACAACACACGATTCAAAGTCCGCAACACGGTATACGTCTCGCAAAGAAGAAGAAGAAGAAGAAGCAGCAGAGGAGTGTAGGAGCCAGGCGAGAAAGAAAAAAGAAGTAGCCGCACAGAGTAGAGTATAGGGAATAAAGAAAGAAAGAAAGGAAGGAAGGAAAGACGGCGCGCCGACGACGACGACGACTACGTCGACGTTCTTTACGCGGACGGAAGGAGGGAGGGACGAGGGAGCCGAGAGAAGAGACACAGGGTGCACGCGCAGGAAGGAAGGAAGGAAGGAAGGAAGAAGAAAGGGCAGCGCGCGGCTGCTCTAGTCTCCCTCTCTCTCTCTCTATAGGCTCTCTTTCTCTCACTCTCCGCCGTTGCTGCTGCTCTGCTGCTGCTCCGAAACTCTCCGGAGGAGCGAGACCGAATAAACGCAGCAAGACAAGTCCATCGCACTCCCGAAAGAGCATCATCCCTCCCTCCTCCCTCTCTTATTCTCTGTCTCGGCGCAGAGCGGTTCTCGCTCGTTGCGTGTGCCGCTGCGCGCGCAGAGCTTCGCGCGGCGTCCGCGTCCGGGCGCTGCCGCCGCGGCCGGCCTCGGCTCGGCGCGAGCGGGCCGCTCAGTCTAATTTGAACCGCCGCGCGCGCCCGAGCTTTGCGCGCACACATATAGCCAACCTCCCGACCGGTTGATAACCCTCTCGTAACGTGTCGCTCTCTTTCTCTCATCTCGAGACTACGTGTGTTTTGGTTTTTTTTCTCTCCTTTCCGTTGCTGTTATCGTTCTGTCACGCGGCGCCGCGCCTCTATGCGTACACTTTTGTCTCGTTTTTTTTTTCCTTTTCGTGTTTTTCTTTATTTCTCCACGCGGAGAGGCTTATCGGCGAGGAGCTACAGCTGATACGGCCGTGGACCGCAGCGAGATTACGGATCGGTAATCGTAGAGAAAACGAGTGAGCAGCAGCAGCTGCAGCAGACGACCACGTGGGGAGCGGTGACCGAGGCGCAGGTCCAGCTGCAGCGAAAACGCGGGCCATTTGAAAATGTTATCGGCGTGCGACTGGTGCTCGCGGTGCTGGTGGTGCCGCAGCAACACGTGCAGTGACGCATGATGTACAGTGTGCGACATAAGGAAAGAGTGTTGTAGACCGACAGCCTCCTCCACGTCGTCAAAGTCGGACGACCTGGTCGGAGGAGTGAGTATCGTTATCGGTGCGGACCATATACCATAGCGGGTATTTAAGGACGCATGATGCTACCAAGTCCGGACAGCGGCGAGCAGAAGACGACGACGACGACGAAGACGACTAGGAAGCAGAAGACGACGAGGAAGAGTCATTTGAATCGAATCTCGCGAACGAGCAAGAGGCAGGCAGAGCCGCATCAACCGGATATCTCGGTCGTCCGCAGCTATGCAGCCGCAGCAGCGGCGGCAACGTGGGTTCGGCCGTCAGTGCAGCAGCAGGTCCGCTAAGAATTAATGGGCATCGGTAGCCACCGTCGCAGCCGCGACAAGCAGCGCATCGCGGATTCCAGAACTAGCAGCAGCAGAAGAGGTATTTAAAGAGGTGCAGGCTAGCTCGGCGTGCGGAGAAGATGAATTCGGCCGCCAGCGCGGAATCACGGACGACGGCCTAAAGAGAGAGAGAGAGAGAAAGAGAGCAAGCGAATCGGAGAAGAGGTGAACGAAAGAGGAGAGGCCCGCGAGGTAAAAAGCGAAAGCCGAATACTCGAGGGGGCGGAGGGCAGTGCAAGAGGCAGCAGGCAAAATGAGGCGCAGGCCGGCGGCGCTACGCGAGATCAGCAGAAGCAGCAGCAGCAGCAGACCACCCCGAGTCGGGGACCTCGCGCGTCAGCAGCAGCAGCACCGCCGCCGTCGCTTTGGCCACGACACTTGGTAAAGAGCCCAAGTCAGTCGATATAACGAGTGTCGGTGGACAATTGTGCTTCTTGTTGCTCGAGAGTGCGCGAACTTGTACGTATATATTTACATAACCGTGTCTGTGCATGTCGTGTGGATAAAAAAGAATAGATATTGGACAGACTGGAGTATCGGTCGCAGAGAGCGCGGACGACGACGATGTGGTGGTCGTCGCTGCTCCTCGCCGGATTGCTGGGCGGCTGCTGGGCAGTAGTCCTCGCACAGGCCGCGGGCCCCCCGGCCGACTGGCGGAGCTCGAGCAGCAGCAGCAGCAGCAGCAGCAGCGGCAGCGGTAGCAGCTACGCCGACGACGACTACTACTACGGGAGAACGATGATCTTCGGCTTGGAGCCGGCGAGGGCGCGGGCCCTGAGACACCGCAGGCAGCTGATGGAGGCGCTGCGCCGATCGCCGGTGCAGCTCCGATACGCCAACGAGACGGCGATGCTGCGGGACCGCTCGCGAATCGGCCGGTCCCTCGAGCTCGCTCAGACGGCGACGCGACAGCTGCCGCGGGAACTGCAGCGGGTGCAGCAGCGCGGCAGGGCCAACCGGACGCGAGCGGACTCGGCTCGCGAGCAGCGGCGCCGCTGCCGGAACCGCAACTGCCGCGGACGGAACTGGTGCCCGGACATGGACGTCGGCAACCGGGCCTTCCTCGCCCCGACGGTATTCGAGGGCAAGGCTCGCAGCATGTCCTCGGTACGCAAGCCCGGCTCGAACTACGCGGTGACCTTCGAAGTGAAGCAGGTCTACAAGAGCCAGCCGGGCTTTCTGCCACTGCAGAAGAACGACAGCGTGCGGCTGCACTTCCGCGACAAGACTGTGCCCGGCAAGTCGACGCTCTGCAACAGTGGCAATCAGCAGCAGCAGGCCCGCGCGCCGCAGAAGGAACGCGACAGTGCCGGAGTGGTGCGCGCTAATATCAAACGGGGTAAAGTGTATCTTGTGTTTGTGAACCGCGTGGGACCCAGGAACTTCACGATCCTCGGCGAGCCGGTCATACGCAGCAAGAAGAACGAGCAGGCCGTCCAGGCCGTCATTCGTCCCGACTACGGTGAGTTTTGCCGCGATCACTTTTCTGTTTTTCACTTTATTATGTTTAAGGAACGATTTATTCGCAGTAATATTATAATGGATTTCGGCCATTGTTGCGCGGTGCTGCCGATAGCGCGGCGATATTGTTGCGCAGATTTATCGTATATGCATTTGCGCGTGTTTGCGCGAATCCGAGTATCTTAAATATGCGCATATCCGAAATTCTATTTTGAATAACTTTGCATCTCGGAAATCCGGCTGTAACGATTTTCGTGCGTGCGAGCATCAAATTTACAGACAGAAATACGATTCGATGCGATAAAATTCTATTCCACTCGTCAAGTGTTGTTTTTTCTTTTTTTTTTTTAATCTAAAACTTGATGATGAAACAAGTTTCCCTGAACTAATGGCACTTGCTCTCGCTGCTCAACGTCGATCGGCGTCTTGGGAATTTCCAGATATACATTTGTCGAAATAATGAGAAAGTTAGCCGAAGAAGAAAAATCTGGGGTATTCGGTTATTTTTGGCATTTTCGTATGGTTGGAGAATAGTAGAGACGCGCGTAAAAGAAGAGGCTTGTCGACAACATTTTTTGTCGTAACAGCGAAAACTTTTCGCCTCTGATTATTCAACGCACAATCCAAAATTAACCGCGCTGTATATCGCAATCAATAGTCTAAACTTCTGTTGATTTCCATCGCTCGACAGATCAAAGCAGCTCTATAAAAGGCTAAATATCAATCCAGAGCGCGTCGAAGTAATCCCTTCATCCAACACTCTATCTCTCTCTCTCTCTCTCTCGTGGGACAGCAGCGCGCTTGCACACAAAGGCATTTCTGCAAAATTCTCCAAGGTAATTCCCTCCCTTCCCCAGACGCGGAAAATGTCCGATAAAATGTCACCGGTATCCCGCAGCTCGAAATAAAAGAATCTCGTCGGCGACGACCGCATTATCCACTAAAAATAAAATAAAACTCTACTCAGCGCGCAACGAGCGCGAATTCTTTTTTGTGACGACGAGAGCTGTACTGCGACCACACACACACACATACACAACGAGCGCTTAGCATGTGTGTACACGCGTAAGTAGCCTATACATACATGCAATACGCGGCGCTTATAGTTTTCACGGTCGGTGTATCGAGGGGGCGTCGGCGAGGGAAAATTACCATTTGAATCTGTCGCCGACGATGCGAAATGGCACATAGAGAGTCGCAGTGGCGTGTATATAATACGCTGTCGCTCGGCGATGCGTCGCACCCGCTCGGCAGTGCGCGTCGATCTCCCGCGTCCATGCATAATTTCGGGCCGCATCGATGGCTCGCTACCTGCGCGGTATGTGTCTATATACATATATATACGTGTGTGTGTCTGGCTCGTTGCAATATAGGAGGAAAGTCGCGCATTAAAGTTTGCATCGTGTGTAGGCCTAGCTCGGAACGTATTAGTTCGGCTGTGTTGTTGCAATATACAGCCGCTGTGCATCAGACTTGTTTATCGGAGTTGCACAAGCTGTGCGAGCCGCGCTTACTTTTCGGGCTTTGACACTTTGAGCGCTTCTATATGGGCTGATGATGGGCCCTGATAGATATAGCTAACGACAAGTTACGAACTCGCAAAGTTAAGACAATGTAGCGACCTTTTTGTTGTTCGATCACTTGAGCCGGTACGGCTTATACATGCGCACAATGTCTATGGAGGAGACGCTGGATGATCGAGAGTTCATCAAAGTGTATCAGTTGGTATAATTGCATGCGCATTATATTTCCTGGAATTCATACCGCTTTTAATTGTTTTAATTATATCCACAGCGATGAACATACGGTATATTCAAAGAGAAATAACGACACTGAAATATAACGAAATCATTTTGGAATATCGCTCGGACAGCATAATTTTATACGATAAAAAAAGTGACTCGATATTTATTAATGAAATTAAATATTGCTTTATCATCATAATTCTGAATGTTAAAAGTTTACCCACGAAAGAAATGTTTTCACCTGACACATCAGTGACTTTCACAACGAGAGCAGACAGCCACTTATACGTAGCTAAACGTTTGAAGAAGCTCGAAAGATCGTCAGCGGTGGCGAGGATCCCCACAAGAAGGCGCACCATCGTCGCCCGTTACTACTGCAGACTGCCGGGGGCAACACACGCGCCATCATAGCCATATCTGCACACGTACACAGACATCGCGGACAGTTCGAAACGTTCGAAACCATGTGTATACGCATCGAGAGAGGAAAAGCTGCAACAGCGGCTCGGAGTCGAAAGGTCCTACACTTGCGTCACCGAGTGAGAGAGATTATAGCGCTTTACGTGGCATCACGGCCATTACGGCGTTTTATTATACGCGTATGGACCAGCAGATATTGCGCTCCCGACGAAAACAAAAAAAAAGCGAGAGAGACACGCTGCATCGGCTAAAAATCGGGAACGGCTCAATTTTTACGGCTGTCCATCGTTTCGTCGCGAGGCGCACGTGCGTATGACTCCCGGAGGGGTGCGAGCGTATACATCGATGTTTTTTTTTAGAGAGAAAGAGCCGAGGCGCGATTGTGAGTTATGACAGTTTATTGAAATATTCCAGTTTGCGCGCTCGCGAACTTTTCATTGCGAAAAGCCAGTTTGGCTGCTGAGTTGTAAACCGTATACGCGCGTTGTCATGCGCGCTGTTTTTTTTTCCCGGGCTTTGTTGTGCTTTTGGGAGGAACCAAAAACGAGGAACGTGTGCTGGGGAAAATTAAAAATTTTCCGTTACTTTGCTGCGCACCCGAGTATATCACATTGGGCGGCAGAGTGAGGAAAATGCAGATGAAACGCTTGCGCGTATCGTTCGCTCTCTGTGTATGAAGCTTTGACTGTATAAAATCCAGGCGAAATTTCAGCGGAGCCGTGTTTTATGAGCCAGTGAATCAGAAAAACTGATTTCTAAAAAGAGAGACCTTGCGCCGTATGCGTCGCGCTTTTACACGCGTCGTTTCCGTATAGTCTGCATTTCAGCTGCAAGCTCAGCGCTCAAAAGGGTGCACACGTGCTGAATTGCAAGGTATAGCGAAATTTGTCAGTATAACGATAAAGAGAAATTAAAATGTAGATATATGATGATTAGCATCTAAATAAATTAGAAAATGAAAGATAACGTATATTCAATGGATCCACGATACTTCAAATACGTCTCTATTTTACCTCGCACATAAACTCCACTCGCATTATCGTCGTCGTCGTCGTCGTCGTCGTCGTCGTCGTCGTCCGCTCAAAAGGTACGGGGAATACACATCCAATCAGGGAATGATTTGGCTGCGCCTCTCCATCAATTTCCTCACAAATCCAAACGCTAATCCTCCGGGGAGCTGGCGCCGCGCGTTCCTCAGAGGCTCGCACTCGCGTGCCGCGTAATGAGGAACTCGGTGTGTTTCGAAGCGCTGCACTTTCTAGCCTCGCGCTATATACGGATTGACTTCCCCATTGCGCTATTCGCGAGAGCAATTTGAAATTCGTGCGAGCGCTACTTCCCTATACACTATCTGTATATCTAGCACAGTAGCAGGCTGCACATGAGGGTTTAATTTAGCCGCGAGGCTGAATTCGCTATTGACATTTGATGCATTGCCATATTTCCATGTGCAGCGCGCGCGTATATAGCGCGTGGTTATTGATTGTATCGCGAGACCGGCGCTCTCGCTATATCGATATATATATCTATTCCATCCGGAATTGCCTCGTGCTTTCACTGATGCGCGCAACGCTCTCCGGGGAGAAGGAGCTTTTCAGCTCGTGCCCGATTTTTCCTCCGGCTGTTCGCTCTCTCATTATAACCGATCTTCCCACGCAAGCCTATATTACGAAATCGTCAATGATATACCGCCGCAAAGCTCTGGAAGCTCGTTTCGCGCCCCCCGCTATAGCAATCATCAGCCGACAACACTGCATGATCGTCTCGCGTCTATATAGCGAGAGTTCCAGAAATTCCGAGACAGCTACTCTACTATACAACGCACTCGTCTCGCCCATCATATGCGCAGTGTGTATGTGTATGTGATGCTGTACGAATCTCGCGCTAACGAGAGAGACTCGTCGCTGCTGCTGAGTATAATATAGCCGAGGAAACTTTAGAGCGCCGAGCGTCTCTCTTTCTGCTGCAGCGAGGGAGGCAAGAGAGAAAGAGAGAGAGAGCAACGCGAACGAGACCGAGAGACGGATATAGAGACCGCATCTCTCGCGCCGCGACGCGTTCGTTGATCCGCGGGCAGCAGCGCAGCAGCGGCTCTCTGTGTGCGTGCGCCGCGCAAAATACCAGCGGCCATTCTTCGCCGCCACCGTCGTCGCTGACTAAGCTCGCGAGGAGGGGCCGCGGTGACTGCTGCAGAGCTGCTCTGCTGCGCGACTGCAGTGTAAAAGAGAGAGAAAGAGAGAGAGAGATGGGGACACGCGGGGAGGGGGAGGGCGAGACGTCAATTATAAGGCCTTAATCGGAAACCCGTCCTTACTCCTGTTGAGCTTATATATATACACCAAAGAGAGAACGAGAGAGAGAGAGAGAGAGATGGTGGCGATGCTACGCTGGTGGCTAGGATCAGAGTCGCAGACCGAGACCGACTTGATCTTCGTCTCTTATTATGCTTCTATTTTTTCTTTTTCTTTATATAGTCTGTATTTTCGTTTATTTTGCATCATGTACATGCTGCTCGCTTATTCGATTGCTTTATATTAAGATCTCTCACAACAATTAATATGCTAATTATATCAAACATCCAACTGCGGTGTACCTGCATCGTTGTGTCACAGCAGAGAATATTGTCTTTTTCACATAATATATATAACGGCTGAAGGCGCATCTCGGTTATATATCGGCGGCACCTGCGACGCATCTCGGCTACTCCTTTTGGTTAAGTAGGCTGCGTCTGCGTTCCCGTCTTAGGAGACATCAGCAACAGCGAGCGCGGAAAATAACCGCCCGTGTAAAATGCGTTGCTGCGCGCTTCGAGAGACATCAGAGAGAGAAGAGAGCAAAAAGACCTGCCGCAGACCGCGCCGCGCGGATTTTCCCTCCCTCTTCGTTGTCTCTGGTAGTCGTTTTCGTTTCGCGTGCTGGCACGCTCTCTCTCGTGTGGTGAGCATTGATGAATCGCTATTATATAGTGAAGAGAGAATCGTGCTAAAGAAAGTAGTCGCGGCGAATATTAAAAACTTTGTATTAGGTATACGAGCTTCGTGACTTTTCGGGGATACGTGATCGCGACTGAAGCTCGATTACATGGTTATTATGTAGGTCTTCAAACTGCAACGATACATGAATTCACATTGAAATGAGTGTAACTGTGCAAGTTAAGAAAATATATTGAAATAAACGACGGTTTTATCGGCTTTTACGTGCCGTTATTGAAATATAAGGTTTCGCGGGAATTTAAAATATTTTTCCAATAATGAACTATATCAATTTAGAAAAACGCGTCAAGCATATTATACGAGACTAATTATAATTTCTGTTGAAAATGCAGTTTTCTTTTTTTTTAAAAACCAGGCTTTTAATATTTTCCGCTCGCGCGCTAACCTATGCGATGCTTCGATTAAAGCCGAGGCCAGAGCAGCCTCACAAAAACCTCTCCACCCGTACTCATTCCTGTGACCTAGTTTAGAATTTTAATAAGAAGCAAAATAATAGGCTATTGCGGTGCTGCTGCGTTTAACACGAAATCAGTATCAGTAGCGTTCCAGCCTCTTGCCCCCGTTCGACTGAATCCGCGACATCGCTGGAACAAAAAGCCACGGGTTTATATTCAAATCTATCTTTCTCTCTCTCTCTCTCTCGAGTCCGCTGTGCACTTTTACAATGGCTTTGCGCGCTTTAATCTCTCGAACGACGCCCGCTTCTCTCCGCACGTATACTCGTTAATTAATGGCTTTTTCAAGTGCGCGCGCGACAGTTGCAGATGATGCAAACAAACGCTGCTGCTGCTGCGGTGGTGGCTGTACACACATACACACAGGTACACACGCGGTAGGCGCCTCGCGATCGATCAAAGGAATTCTCCGCGTGCGCACGCGAGGGATGTAGAGTATGTGTGTGTGTGTGGGGGGGCGGATCAGGCGGGAGCGTCTGCCTTTATAAATCTGCGGTCGGGACTAGGTGGGCTTTTATTCTCCGAGGCGATATAAGTGCGCGCGGCTGGATATCGATGCTGCTCGCGACCGCGAGCGACTGAATGCGACGACGAGTGGGGGGGGGGCTCTTCGAGTGATCTATTGACCTATTGACACTCTTGCTCTCTAGCCAAAGGGCTCTACTCTTCAACGCCATTGTTTCCTTTTGGATTTTCGTATTTCCGCAGCATATATGCTTTTCATTCGAGTATATAGCTCACAGAGAGCTATTGTCTCTCGGTATGACGAAGATATAAATATATATAGGTATGTTGGTATAGACACAGCGTTTGTGCGGGTATAATGGCTTTCTTTCAATTTTCTCGAGCCTACTTTATCGCGCGCCGTGTTCTATACTCGCCGCGAAAATGCCTATAATAAAATCGTAATTGCAGCTACTATACTTGGCACTCGTAAAATGTAACGCCGCAGTATGAGGCTATACTAATAAATGCTGTACAGCAACGTCGGTAGATGATTTCGCATAGAAAATGCGCCGCTATTCTGTAACGATATTGATTCCTCCGTCCTTTAGTCTGCTAACAATTACCGCGTCTCATCACAGATTCCACGAGTCTTACGGCACACCGTGCGGCCCCACCTGTACAATTGCATCATAGCATTAGTTATAATAATACCGTATAAGGCAGCCGTTTCATACTCGATACACCCTTGTGTATATATAGCAATTCTATATTGCAGCTACCGTCGTTTATATGCATGAGTAAATCGTCGCATTGCATTAACAATCGCGTCGTACGATAATAACATGATACCTATATATGTAATAATAATTCTCTTCCAACATCTCGCCACAACGATGCAATTAAAAATCAGAGAAAGAAGGAAATCCACAAAGCACTTTCATCTGCACGTACACCTCTTCCCATCACCGAGTTTCTTTCGATATATACCTATATATACGCTTATCCCAATCGGACGTGGATCTCGCAGTTTTGCTGCCGGTCGGAATCCGCAGTGTATTTAGCGCGAGCGATGATCGCTCCGGTCGATATTTCAGATTTCCGGAAACAATTCCGTTCAGCTCGCAGATACTTATATATAGATCTACACACATGCAGCGGCATATTCGACACGCAGACCGCATCGCTCTCGACTCACGTATATATACACACATATTGGCCGCTCTGCGGATCGTCAGACACCGCGCTTCGGATTCCGGGGCGTTGATTGGCTTACGTCATCGTTTCGCCGGCGAGACGTGCACACGGCCGCCGCCTCTGCGACGGCGAATTACTATCGAAATTAATTGACGTCAATTATCGTTTACGTTCGGCAGCCGGCCAGCGACAGCGGCTTATATAGGACGACATGTGTGTGGCTACGGCTGGAAAGGACGGACACAGTGGCGAGAGAGTTATCATTTACCTCAATCGAAAAATTTTCGTTGCCGATGGTTATTGACACACGCAATACATCGGGCTGTTGCATCGAGATTCGTTTTGTGCATGGTTATACTTCGGTGTGACTGATATTTTTTGAGATTCATGCGTTTAAGATTTTATTTAAATCCGTTCAATCAAGAGTCAGCAGTTATTTTCTGAGCATAGATCAATTTTCGAATGAATAAAGATCCTACTGCAGCGATTCTTTTCGAGTACGTTTCATCGCACGTACACGCGTGACACTATGATCGAAAAATCAATTTCCTGCATTATCGCACTGCCCACACTCGAGAGCGCGAGAGAGAGAGAGAGCCATCAATCATAATTCATCGGGCTCTCGTCCGTGACTAATTTTCAAAATATCAATTCTCCCGCCAAATTTTCGGCCAGTTTGACCTCTCCGACAAGCCTCGCAATGACTCTCCGGACAGTTTTATTGATCAATCCATTAACCACTGGCTGCATTTTTCATTGAACGCGCGTTTGCATCCAATAACCGGCACGGCATTCCAATTCGGCCAGACTCTTTTCACACGTCGACATACTATAGCAGCAGCAGCAGCAGCAGTAGCGCACATGTATTTCACCGAAGCGCCTCGTAACCCACATCAGAGTTGAGAGGGAGTAACGCAGGTGATAATCTCCAGGAGACAATCGCTCCTTCAACTCGTGCGTATGGTCAGTATCCGCATCTGACAAGCTCGAAGCTGTATAGCTATATATATACGCGTTCGCGAACACGTTCCACACCGGAGCATCTGATGCTGCAGAGGGACAAGGGGATGCTTACCGCCGCACAAGATGCGTTACGGTCGCGACCGAGAAATCGCATGGCCGAGCGAGACGGAGCGAGCAGCTAAACCGGCAGCAGCGAGGGGAGGAGGAAATCGGCGCGCGTTACGTAGCCGAGGCACGTACGGCCCCGCGTGCCCATACTCAGGACACTCCGAAGTCCAAGGCGGCGGCGGCGGCTGCTGCTGCCGATCTCGATCGCGTATATATATGTATACCTCCGCGTCAGGTTCGCTTCGCTCGCGCTCTATATACTGGACGCGCACGTATCTATGCAGCGCGCAGTGGAAGCAGGAGAAAGAGAGAGAGAGAGAGAGGAATACGGCAGATGGTGGAACATCATCTCATCGAAGTCGCTTCTTTCTGCGCTGCAGCCGAGCGCTCGGTTACTCCTTCTTTTTCCCTCAGTTCCTCGACTTTAGATGACTTCTTTCGCTATTGACTATCCCGTTGCCTATTCTTCGTATAAAGACGCGGCGATTCAACTCGGCTCGAAGATTTCCATTATGGTAATCGGAATGTCGCGATATTTTTCTCTCGAAGCCGGGAGTAATATCTGCCGAAGCTCAGCTCTCTCGCGGCCGGCTTATGCTAATCGCTAATCAGCACGCGAGTACTTGTATTATTAAATCGAACGGCGGCAGGTCTTCTTATCGTATATTTTTACCGATGCACTCGCGGCTCTGAAATTACTTTGGTGCACGCCTTTGCTCGATTATATAATATATAATATAATGATCAAGCCTCGTATAATTTGGGGGCGGATTCTATATATGTATATCGAATGCGACGGATGGTTTATCAGCGAGAAATCAACAACGCCATCAGTGTCACGATCATCATCCGGCAATTACAGCGAGTCGCCAGCGTAATAATCTCGGCTTCTTTCTTCACGACAGTAGCATCATGCAGCTGGTCTCGCGCATAGCATCGATTCAATTCATTGTCAACTCAATCCCATAAGCGCCAATCCCGGCAATTAATCCCATCAGAAGCCGCGTGTGTGTGTGTGTGTGTGTGTCATAGACACCCGCCGTAAACGCATCCATCACGACCGCATACCGAGCAGACTGAACGGCGATAAACCTCCGCGGCGGCCCGTAAGCAGCTTCTCTCTTCCCGCTCTCGTATTTATCTCCATATAAAAGAACACGAGAAATAAACGCAAGCCGCGCGCGCCGCACACGGCGCTCTCTCGCAAGAACCAGCAGTCTCATACCAGAGAGAGAGATTGAGAGAAGGGGGTAGAGAGGCAAAGCACGTGTGCACTGCTGCATCGACGACGCGGGCAGGTAGACTGCTGGGCGGCCGCCGAGAGCACCTCTTCCGTGTGCGCGCGCGCGCGGCTATATACATGTACCTACACGTGTATACGAAGCTGATGCTGTCTGTGTACTTACTCTCTCGGTCGATGCTGTTTTTCCAGCGCCCGCCGATGAAAGAAACTTCGGGAGAGCCGGCCTGCATAATTGAAGAATGCATAATTGAAAGTGGAATATATACCGGCGTGGCTCTCTGTTTAATTCCTATATAATACCTCTTCCGTGGCGCGCCGTAGGCACATTCTCTTCCAGACACTATTATACTGCTATTATTGCGGATTCTCTCGACTTCGAATTTATATCGAAGAGCGAAAGTGCGACTGCTCACTCTTCCAAGTGAGTACAGTACATAATGAAGCCCCTATTCATTTTCAAGCTGGACTACTGATGCGGCTGCTGTTTGAGCTTGAATTAACGAGATGCGCGCTGGCTTTTTCGTTGGGGCTGAATTTTTCTTTTTAAGTATAAGAGACGAGAGGGAGTATATATAGGAGGATACGAGGCTTTTTTGCGAGTCGAGGATCGTTTAACGCTGAAACTCGACACCTTCGTGTGTGTGTGTGTGTGTGTGTGTGTGTGTGTGTGTGTGTGTGTGTGTGAAAGAGTTAATTAAAATCGCGTTCTATGAAAGTTTCTTTGGTCGCGGGAGTGTTTCGTAGCAAACTTAAGGCTATATAATGTGGATATTTATTTTGAAGTTGATTGCTGTTTAATTAGGCGCTCATGAGCTCGCTAAATTGTGCAAAGCTAAGTTAAAACGTATATTACATAGTTATGTTCTGTATTACGTGCACACGAGCGTTTGTCTCCTAAACGGCGCAAAACACATCGCGTTATAAATTTTCCATCAATCATTCCAGCGTGATGGAAGAATTTCAATCTCTCTCTTGAGTGTATACGCAAAGCTCACATGCATCGCGCACGTAAGATGCGCGCAATATTGCTTTTGCAAAATGAATTTCATCCTGCCTCCACCTCGACTATCGTCTACACACTCTCTCGAGCTGCGGCAAAAGACTCGAAGCGAACTATATGCAGGGGGATGAAGCCTCCCCTTAAAGACACACATTCTCTATGTGTGTACGTTTCTGATGCGCGCTCGTCGCCTCTAGGACGCGCAGATAATCCGTTAAGCGAATCTTCGCGCAGGCTCTTCCGCGAAAGTCACTTCCTCGAAGCCCCGCGATGTAGATGCCGGTCACGATCTCTCGCATCTCTCTCTCTCTCTCTCTCTCTCTCTCTCTCTCTCTCTCTCTCTCTCTCTCTCTCTCTCTCTCGTGTGTGTTCTCTCCTCTACAGCTGAGAGCTCTTGCTATATGTATAGCTGGTGTGCTGGCGTCAAGCCTCGCAAAAGCTCAAATCTGATTCAAATTCTTCAAACGGAAACGACGCAAAGTCCACGGGATAACCTAGTGGATGTGCTACTTCCACGTCTTCTTTCTCTTTGGAGCGAAATTCGCGGGCTGCACTTTGTGCGGTCTGGCTTCGATGTCGGCTTTTCCTCCACTACATTTCGCTTCGCTGACTCTGGCTGTATGTGTGTATGTGTATGTTTTAGAATCTTTCGCGACGAGAAGCTGTGTGTGTATGCGCGCGCGAACCGGTTTAAAAATTCATAGCCCGAGCCGGAGAGGGGAAAATTGAGAAAGCGATTTTATTCCGGTCTTCGATTTTTCAAAAGTTTCAAAAGGGTTTGGATTATGCTCCGACCGCTGAAAAGCGCGCGCTCGCACAAGTGTATAAAGCTGAAAATATTGAATTGAATCGTGAATAATTACTGCCCTCTCGCGCACGGAAATTCGACTGGTTAATACGCTATCGAAACTTTCCTTCGACATGATATTTTTCTTTTTAATTAAATCCATTTATTCAATATCCAGAGGCCCAATAAAGGCGGAATTTTTTTCCAGCAAAAGTTAGAAATTAAAGCTGACATTTAGCGATCGCGCGTGGAGTTGCGAAAGTTCGTTAAAGCCCGCGCGCGTGGCGAGAAAAAGTTTTTTCCAGCTTTTGCTTGCTAGGATCGTTTTGTCTTGGATGTCCGATTGCGATTGGTACTTGAATAACCAAGCGACGAAAGGAAATCGATTTTACCGCGCTACAGCAGGAGAGGACTTCAATCCCGGCGTTTTTAACGATCACTTGAGCCGCTCGTAATTGACCTTGGCAGAGAGCAGGATTATGGATCAGTTCATCCATTCGCGATTGCTTATACCAGCCGTAATCCGTATTCATCTCTAATTGAATTATACCGGAATAATTTCGTTCACATAGTGTATCGCGACTTTTCGAAAGTTCTCCGCTGAATTTCCGCGTTTCGAATTGACGAGTATAATAAATTTTATCTCACGCGGGGCAGCCTCTGATACTCGAGACTGAGAAGAATAAATAAGTATTCATAGATCGTCCACAAATACAACATATATGTCGATCCAAGCAGCGAAGGTTAAATCAAAGATCTTATTTCGGTTCCGCGCGCGCGGAAAAACTGCCGAGCGAGTGTGTGCGACCAGCGGTCTGGTCGTATAGTCCCGTAGTCACAACACGCCGCGAGTTATTGCCCCGATGTTACGCCTCCGCCGTCTACGCGAAACTCTTTAATTTCATTCCTCCGTGATTCCTCTCGCTTCGACAAAAAAAAAGATAAAATAAAGAATAGAGACAGTAGAGAGAAAGTCGGGACGAAGGAGAGTGTGATGTGTAGGGAAAAAGTTTCTCAGCTTTGCCGCGGTGTGGGTGAATCCTCCGCAGCCGTCGCGGCGGCTCTCGCGAAATATGAGATATTAAAAGCCAAGAATAACAAAGTCGATATATCGCCGCTGCCGGCGAGTAACTCGCGCGCGTGTACATTGTCTGGGGCTTTCCGAACTTTTTTCTCTCTTATTTTCTTTCTCCGCCCGAACGTTTTACAGTCTCACGTGTTTCGCGCGCGAGCGCGCGTCTGCCTGTATACTCTCCGTTTTCAGCCGATTTCGCGCCTCTCTTATTCCTTTTTGCTTATTTTTAGATAGTTGGCCGTCATAACAAACTACGTAAATTTAATGTAAAAATGCAGGTTACAGCGCCTGAAATAGCTTACATATGAGGAAATCTTTTCAAAATCGGCAATTTGAGGGGTCACAAAATGGAAAATTTTCAAAGATGGAGCACGTCTTACCTGCCTAATTTTTTATGATGTCAAAAACCAATGGAAAGTGTGTTGTAAGACTATTTTCTCGGCAATTCAATTTCAACAAAAAGTACATATAGCCATTCTTCATAAAAAAAATCAAGCTAAAAATGTGCTCCCTGTTTGAAAATATACACTGAAATTGTCATAATCGTTTAATGATCCATCTATAGTTTAAACAGAATAATCGAATTTTAAATTTCCTCCGTGTATATGATCACTAATTACGTAATACTCGTAAATTTCATCCCATTATAGCCGATCAAACTAGCTCATTAACTCCGTGCGTATAAACCGATTGATGCGCGTCCATATCTCTCTCTCTCTCTCTCTTTCGCTGCAAAGCGCATCAGACAATAAGTTTTCCAAGCGGCTCGCTCTCGTGGGCACTTGCTCCGGCGTCTTTACTTTCTTCGTGTTAAATGATGCTGCTGCGGGTTATAGAGCGCGAGCTCGGCAGCACGCGAGAGCTCCCGCTCGCTCGTATTATCGTATAAGGCCAGAACGAGCTGGACCCGGCAACGACCGGGATTCTCTCTATCTCTCTCTCTCTCTCCCTCGCGAGAGAGCCGCTTAGGACTCGCGGAACTGTTCGCGCTCGCTGTGTTTATATGGTGTCTTCTGCCATTCCCCGCGGCTGCAGCCGGCTCTATCTCTCTTTCTATATACCGCTGGCCGATGCACCATATCTATCGCGCGCTACGCATTGCCATGTTTGCCTGTGGGAAAATTGTAGAAAACAAACTCGTTTAGCGTCCAGCCGGCCTCCCCTTCTTTCTATCTCTTTCTTCTCTCTTTCTATACGTGCAGCGTGTAAGTACTGCTATACGCAGCGCAGTGCGTCTATATCTCTCTCTCCCGCGACCGGTGAGTATATAAGCTCTCTTTTTTTTCCTCTCGAGCCGCTGTTTACCTTCGTTTCTCTGCGTGATGATGGCTGATGCAGCCGCGAATATCGTCCGCGAGAAATCAGACAACGCCGCCGAGAGTTTATATACTATGTAGGTTCGAGCCGGCTGACGCGTTTTCTCTCTGCAGCGCGCAGACGGGAGAGAGTCAACCAGCGAAGTTCCTGCGTTTTGTGCGCCGAGCTCCGCGCTCGACAAATTTCACGCCGAGGACGGACGACTAGCCGCTCGCTGTCCTTGGCAGTGAACTATTGTGTATGCCAGGGTATTTTAAAGCACTGCTTGATGTACGCGCGACGAGAGAACGGTAATGAGTCGTCTGCGCTTATTTTTTTTTAAATTTTTTTCCCTCCGTATTACAGAGTATACGCTATACTGCAATGTTCTCTATTTAAACTCGCGCGAGATATATACGCCGGCGGCCTATTGGGGAGAACAAGTGCACATTTCAAGGCAGCGCTGTTAGATCTCTCGAGTGAAAGTGAACTTTTTAACGAGTCGATGTAACGTCGTGATTAACATATCCTTGCTCGATTCACGGCAGCATTCCATCCAAGTTCGACTTCTTTCAACGTGTGAAAAAGCCTTTTATATATCTGCTATCTCGTCGCTATTCCTTAAACAAGAGCGCGCGAATATACGTTCACACCGCGTGGCAACAGACACATAACACTGATTTGAAAAGGCCGCTTTAATCGTATATAATGTCGGAGTAGTATAGAAAATTTTCATTCGCAATCTTTCGGATGTGTATAATTAAAACTGTATACCTTATATATACATATACAGAGAGCGACGAGTATCATGAGCGAGAGTATATGGCAAGCTTAAAGCAGCCGCAGCGCAGACGGGAAAAAAGGAATGAGTTTTACACGAAAGCTAGAGAAAAGTCTTGTCGGGCTCCGAAAATACATCCCCACACAAGTATTTCTTCTAATTATAGAAGTAAGGTAAAAACAACGCGCCAATAAAACTCCTTAGCGCAGTTGCGCTTGCTTCCCCTACTTCTCCGTCGTCTCGCGAGAGCGAAAAGGAGCGTCTCGGAAGGTAGCTCAGAAAAATTTTCTTACGACTCGCGCTGCAGACGCGTATATATATAAGTATAGTTGCACTGAGAGACAGACGCCGCCGTCGCTGCACACACACACATTGGGAGCGTAAATCGGTACGAGAGTCGTCGCTGCGCGGAATTTCCTCCCGCAGACTATACGCGCGCGCATATTATCTCGAAACTCGAATCTCCGCCTATATGCATTATACTCTCTTTTCTGTCCCACACACACACACACACACACACACACACATGCAGCAGCACTTTCATCCGCACCCATATTCCCTCGGACAGCGGCACATTTCCTATATAACGACGGCGAATAACGCATATGCAGGCCGAAGGGAAGACTCTCCGAGACTTTTCCGTCTCTCTCTTTCCCCTACTATATACTCTCTCTCGCAAGCAAGCATCAGAGCAAGTCTCTGCTTTCGTCTCTCTGAACGACTACGACGACGACGGCGGCGGCCGGCGAGAGCAAGGTGGCGCAAATGCGAGACGACGAAAATATTGGGTCTATTTCGAAATTCTATTTCTGGGCGCGACGCCGCCGGCCGAGGGCCGAGCCTCGCGTATATACTCGCTCGTGCGCCGACGCCGCCGCAAAGGAAGAGGAGACGACGCCGACGACGAGCAAGACGACCAAGAAGAAGAAGACTCGACCAAGACGACGACGACGAGCGAGACTGAAACGGCGAGAGGAGAAGAGAAACGTACTGCTGCTGCTGCTGCTGCTCCGTTACGCACTTCGGCTCTCGCAACGATATTCAGCAGCGCAAGCGCCTGTGTATACTTAAGAGAGGGAGCGATTAAGGTAGTTGTCGTCAAAAGTCGTCACTTTCCCGAGTGGAGTGTGCGGGATCTTTTTGAAAATTTGAAGGGTTCGATGCGCTACTGCAGCCTCAAATGCACTTCCTGTATTTAGTCACTCGCTACTCAACGGGCTGATGCAACGCTTTTATTTATAGTTTTCTGAAACGCTCTCATGCGTATTATATGTATACGCGCGCACGCGAGCTCGCTTTTACGGCGAAAGCTGTATTTACTTTTTTCTCAAGGGTTCCCAATGATCTTCCTCGAGTTTACGGACTGTACCGATATTTCGGTTAATTAATCGCGCTGCCGCGCAGGGACTTGATATTCAGTTTTCAGACCAATTTTACACGACTATCTTGAGCTCTGCGAGCTATACAACTGATGAGAAATGGTCAAGTAAATAGATATGTGCCTCCAGGAGCAACGGTAATTTATCTGTATTAACTTGTTTACCGCTTCGAAGATTAATGAGCATGAGCTGTATGCGGGATATATAGATCGGATAAATCGCTCGATTCCCATCTCATCGCTTATACGCACTTTTCTATTATCTGAAATAGTGACGCTTTCCTCGACATGGGGATAAAACTAGTTGTCGTTAACAACTAATCGAGCCACTCAGCATGATACGGAGTAATATTTGAAACATTCAATCAAAATCGGCCATTCGGCGCAGTCTGAAAATATCGAAAATGCATCATACAGTGAATTGAAATGTTTTTTTAACAGAGTTTACAAAAAGCAAATACCGAAAGCTTTCAGCGAAATTACTAACACAGAATTTATTCATCAGACCGAACGAGCGAGTTTTCGGTAAAATGCTTATGCCGCACTCGAAAAAAAAAGAAAATCTCAACCCACAAACCCTCCGCCGTCGGAGCTCACTTTTCCGATCGCAAGTTGATTGTTTTTTCAAAGGCCAATAGCCCAAAGCGTCCTCATTTTCGTTTACGCTCCGAAAGTTTTTTTGAGAAAGCTCGCCGCTGCGTTGCGCCACGCGTCGAGGAAAAGCCCACACAGAACTCGAGCCAACCGAGAGCTTTCACTCTCTCTCTCTTGCTCTCTTCCATCCGCTCTATATATACACAGTAGAGAGAAGCTTGCCTCGCATCGTCGTCGTCGTCGTCGAGGCGCTTTAATTCACGAAAAGCCAGAGCGAACACGCGAGCGCAAAATTTCGATTCCACGAGCAGGCGTCGATCGCGTGCGCCATGGAATTTCGAACTCACTATACACAGGTCTGCCAGTATCCGTGTGTTTGTTATATGTACTCGTGTATATCCACACTTGTATTAGCGACGATAAACGCCTGGTCTTTCGAGGAAACGATTGGTTAGAGAAATATATCGAACCGAAAGAGGGTCATCGATCGATTAGCGATTTGCGGAAAAATTGCCCCGCCTTCGCGGCCTTTTTACGACGCCTGTTTTTCCCGGTAGCGATGAAAACGTTCGCAGCCACTTTACCGCCGGTGACTGGAATTATATTTTCGAGACGCGTCTCGCAGTATATACATATATATATATATACTTTTAATGACGGACTGAGAGCTTGCTTGACGATGGCGCGAATATTGTTCACCAATTTTCCGCATACGAGCGGGATTCTCATGAGGGCCGTTTATTTTTCCTTTTGCCGCACGTACACGTTAATCGATAGCTGATTATCGCTCGCTGATGATCTCGTTTACGTCTCTCGCTCGGCCGCCACTGCCTCTCTCTCTCTCGGCTGTCTGACGCCGCTCTGCTGCCGCTGCCTCTCGCTCGTTCTTCGGGGAAGTTGTAGTTTTATTCTTGGCGTGATGAGTATACTTACCGGCCGAATTTATTTATACGCGCGCGAAGTGTTGAATGCGAGAAGAGCGTCTATGTTTTCAGAGCCAATTACGTAATAAATAAAGAAAAAACTTTTCGCCTCTCGGCTCGCCCGCCGCCGCTACCGTTATATTTCGACTGTAATTTTCAACTCTGCATAAAGACGTCAGGTCTGCATTATGTGGTTTACGCAAATTTTTCTGGCACGGTAGATTTATCATTTATTATGTCCGCGGTGAGAACTTGATATGCCTAACCGAACGGAACGTTATTATAACGCTAGTATAAAGAAGAAAACTATACAGATATATCCGTGAATTTTTACCGATTAATCATCCGAATATAAAGCTCGTATCATATACAAGCTCGTCAAGTTCTAAAAAATTTCCCATCCGCCGCGCATTATTCAGCTGCACCGGGTTCATAAAACCCCGCCAATTAACGGCGAGCGCGAGCATAAAATTAAGCGCAAAAGACACCGCCCGCCGTATATAAATATATAGGCGATATACGATCCGAAGCCCCTCCCCATAAAAATGGTCCCGTGAGCTGCGCAAGCATAGACCTAGTTCGCTAGAGTATAGGTAAACGTAATCACCGGCGACGCTCCTGTATATAGCGCCATAACGAAAATCGACAGCTTTAACGATAAACTGTAAAATCGAATCAATACCGAGAGCGTTACTTTGCCACACAGCGACGCAATCTTGGCCCGATATAATATATTATACATCGAAGCTGGCGGTAGGGAGGGCTTACACGTCACCGCGGCAATGATCGATTCGTGTTATATCGCGAGAAGAAACATATATGTATACGTGTCTGCTAAGTAGGCAACGCGTCGGCTGTGGCGTTTTGACCGTCGCAGAGTGTCTGCATAAGAGCGTGCAGGCACGTATAACGCAGAAATACTCGGACTCGTACGTTGAATCAAAGTTCAGAGAGACAAGTGTGTGTGTGCGTGTATACGGAAATATTTACATTGGAAAATACACACACACACACATAGCCTCCTCGCTCGGGCTAAACGTACTTTTGCAAGCAGCGCGCACACGCCCAAGATCGCGGCGGACTTTTAAACACGCGCTTGGGATATGTATATAACAGAAATACGCGTACGTGGCACGCGTTCCCAAGCATCTTTTTGGACAGTAGTAAAAGCGGCAGAGTATATATGTGCCGCCGACGCTGTATAGAGTGCGGCAGCAGCAGCTCGAGTTTGCACGCATGAGCGCGCACATACTCGGAGAAGGGAGAACAGAAGGAGGGAGAGAAAGACAAAGTCTCTCGTGCGCTACTCCAATTATATGTAATTTTGGGCTGCGCCGAGGAAATGACTTTTGTCTCGATGTCTACGCGCGCTCTCAGCTCGTCATCGTATATATAGATCTATATATGTATACACACTGCTCGTCGTCGCTTCAAGAATCAACGAGCTGCTATATATACTCGGAGTTATGATGACGATGGTCAGAGGACGTGCCTGTGCTCATATACGCTCTTTTGGCAGACGTCGTTATAACGACGTTTTTTTTTCTTCATATATAACATGTCGAGAATACATTTGATCGATAAACGCAGTGCCGTGTATCGACGCAACGCAGATAACGAAAAAAAGCTCGCGCGAAATTCTTGCCGAGTAACTCGGAGCGCAGCGCGGCAAAAGTTTTTATCCCGCCGCAGCACAGAACTTGAATATAACGCTACACTTTTCATCGGGCGCTCTAAATCACTGCGGCACAGCGTTCTCTCTCTCACAATGGCTGAGTTGACACGCGCCTGCTGCCGCTCTCTCGCGAGATATATCCCGCAAGGTGTGACTGACTGCCGGCCATTAGCGTTGTAATTGATGCCGAAACGCCGATAGATCGGACGTGAACGAACGGCGGAAATAAAAGGCGGCGGCGGCGGCGGCGGCTCTCCCATAGCGTGAAAGTATATTACACGACGCGGGCGTGTGAAACTACGAGCCCGCGAGAATTCCACTCTCTGTCTATCCCTGTACACAACCGTCGCTGTGTTTCTATACGTACGTATAGATAGGGATTTCTCGACACGGGGTGGGTTTAGAGGATACGAAAGCCCATATTTTTTCCGACGGGTTTCGAGGGGCTCTTAAATTTACCGATGACAAGGGAACGCGCCGAGAGGTATATATAGAGTCTGCGCTGCTGGCGGTGGTGGTGAAAAATTTTTGATACTTAGAGTGTCGATATTATTGATGGACCAACCGGCCCGACAGTTTTATCTATATGTGAGATAAAAGTCTGTACTGCTGCTGCGTTTCTGACATCTTTATCGTTCATGAATGATCTTCGAAATTAATTCAGACAAACTACCCAAAAAAATCGTACAATATAATCCGGCAGTCAGTAGCAGCTCTGCTTTTGACAAGCGGAGACTAATATAGAAGAGAGCGAAAAAAGCGCGCCGAGTACAGAGAAACGAAGCGCAGAGACAACTCAACAGGTCGGACTACTCTCTGTCTACTATATAGGACGTGTGTATTCTACCGCGCGCGGGTGGAATTCCAGAGAGTTATCATCGCGTCTCTAACTTTTTCCTCATTTTACAAGCATTATAAGCGCCCGATGAATATTAATGCGCGATCACCAGAGCATTAGGGCCCCTCAAGTAGTATATTCTTTTCGCGTGGCTTAGTCAGGCTGGCGCGCTATTCAAATTTCTTCTCTCTATATACAGCCAGAGGAATGAGAGAAGAGTCAGTATCACGCGCACAAAGTCGTATGGCTATACGTCTTCGCGGGGGAGCGCTTATATGAGTCAGCCGCAGGGATGCCATTTTAGGAATGAAATTTAGCATTGTTTTGCGGATGTCGTTGAATTAATTTTAGCCTTTTCTTTTTAGCTCGCAGTTGCTTTACGAGGCAGCCGTTTATCTGATGGCGCTTACACAGAGTGAGATAGAGAGAGAGAGAGAAAGAGGGAGCTTACGTAAAGTTAACTGTTTTATTGAAATATGTAGTCTGTAGGAGAACGGCTTATCGAAATAAGGAGCGTTTATTATGCGGGATTTTTTCCGCTCCCGGCTAGGTCGTGCTCTGCTATTCGAGGCGATGAGAATTTTCAGCGCGCGTGCTCGATAAATCAGATTTTTACGGCGCGATACCGCAGCCTCGAAATATCGCGCTTAATTACACGGTAGTCCCATATATACCTCCAAGTGTATACGCACTCGTTCAACACACGCACACACACAGCCGCGAGTCGATCGAACGCGTAGCTTCTCCTGTATATACTGAGATATGATTTCGTGAAAAAAAAATCGCGCGCTACTATAATATAATATACATCGGGTACTCATTCACGAAACTAAACGCGTCTAATCTAAAATAAATTACGCCCAGATTAGGATCGGACTCCACATCGATTCCCACCGCGCTCTCGCGCGCATATAAATCGCGTCGCACGCACACGCGAGCTATAAAGGAGAATCCGCATCCAAACGCGAAATCCATTTTCAAAACACACCAGAGAGAGAGAAAGAGGAAGAAGATAAGGTGGTCCAGCGCGCGATCCTAAGGAGAAAAGAAGTGCGCGCATAAAGGGAGAGCGAGCGGTCGAGTATAATATAAAAAAAAAGAGACAGCGCGGCGTAGCGAGCGCGATGTTATGCTCGAGCGCGCAGCGATTCTTCCCACGTACGAGAGAGACGGGCGGCGAGTGCAGCAGTAGCAGCAGCAACTCTCTTATAATGTGTCTTGCTGGCCGCCGCGTGCGCATATATAACCCATTCCTAGTTACATGCCTTTTTAGAAAGGCTTATCACAGCGGCGTGTCTCTCTCTCTCTTTCTTCGGCTAAATAATCCATACGTATATATGTATATGCGCGCACGTGTATGTATAGATGCGGGAAAGCGTTGCGTAAATCCGGTGCAGCGCGGCGCTGTGCATATAATACCTACTCACGGCTTGCTTTTCGAGTTCAAGGTGTTGCGCGTGCGATACTAACGGGGACTTGAGCTCTATAGCTTTTGCCGAGCGATGAGAGTTGTAGCGCGATGACGTTCGAGAAAGCGAAAAGCAGCTGCGCGTTCGCTGTATACTTTCTTGCCGGTGCGCGGACCTTTTAGGTGTGTGTGTGTATATATATAGGCGAGCTCCTTTGTTCACCGACGACGAGTATCACGTGCGCTATACTGTGTGTCATTATGCGCGGGAGGGAAAAAAAGGTATTAGTAATAATGGTGATTTCGCGGAGACTCTCACTTTTGCGCGGAGGCTTGATTTCTGGAATTAGGATAGGCCGATCTGGGGGAAACAGCCTGTGTGAGAACAGATTCTGAAAAATGCCGTGTGGAGTTGTGTGTAATTGCTTTGAAATTGTGAGTGATTACTTGTTTCGTTTTATTGCATTTGATCATTGTACACGAGGCGGTTGTTCGTGAGGGAGCTTGTTAAACTATTTCTGTTGCTCCACAGAAGATAAGCAGATTCTTATATTTAACAAGTATCCTTTTACGCGTAATCATACATAATGCATTGGGCACAATTAATTACACCGTCTCGCTAATGAATTGGTTGAGGACGCTGAATGTCACTCAATTGTCTTTGTAGGTCGCGCGATTGAATTTGGTTTATCAGATTGGCTCAATTTAATTAATGAGCTTTTCGTTCATTTGCATGACCCGCATGCACGCAAAAACGCGTTCACATAATGTTATTTAAATAGCTCAGTTCCAATTTCAGTAAACTACAGTATTGGAATACATTTGTTGAAGCTTCCTTCTCAATGAATTTAAAAATAATTGAGCAATAGCGCTATATACACGATTGGTATTCCTGTGCACAATGACAGGTGCCACACAGACGACGAAAATTCATTTCCTCTTCTTGTCACACGTCTACAATAATATTGGATCGCAATCGTATAAGTAAGATTATACGATCGTGACTTATTCGTCAAATAAAATTCATCCGAACGACGTGTTGCATCTCTCTGCTCGAACCAAAATAACTCAAAACGAGCGCAAAAGCTTGCGGTCCTGAAAATGCAATTCGTCACTTTCTTTACAACTTGGAAAATCCGTCTTTCCGCGTAGCACCTTGTTTCACACTTCATCTTGAATTTCTTTCCAGCAGCCAAGAATATCCCCGCAATCAGATAATATCGCGCATTTCAAACGGCAGTTTAGAACTTTTCTTATCGCCCTCCGCGGGCCGCGAGAGACGAGCTGGAGGAGAATTCCACAGCAGCCCGAAAGGTAAAATCGCGTAGCAGCGACGTTTTATATTCACTTACCGCTTAAAAAGAGGAGCTTCAAAAGCGAGTATATTATAGCTATCTTTCGTTTCATTCACAATTACGCGCTCTCCCGACAAAAGCTCTCGCTCTTTCTCTTTCTCTCGGAGTAGCAGCAGCAGCAGCAGCAGCTTCGTCGTCCCTTATCTCACCGGCAGGCGGTGCGTTGTACGCTGTCCCCCCCGGTTCTACAATACACTTTTCGGAGTGGCACTTTTAAGCAAGAGCATGGAGGCAGCATAAATTTAACATAGATCAGCTACGAAGTCGCGGCTCCGAGTGATACGGTATTATATAAGATACACACATAATAGAGCAAGAGAGAGATATCTAAATATGGAACGAATTTCTATTATATATACATCTTTATTTGTGTTATGCGCTGCGCGGCTGCAGCAGGCATGCGTCGGTGAGCATTGTTAAGTCTAAAAAAGGCTACACGTCTGCAATCGCCTTCTGGAATATTCGAATACAATAAATTGCGACTCGGACAGAATACACACACTGCACTGCGTGAGTATAGCAACTATTGCTTGTAGGACACACTTGTGAAAATACAGACGGCTAGACGTGATGAAATAATTAAAAAAAAAAAAATAAGAAAAAGAACGCTCGCTCGTGTTTGAACAAATCAGTATATAAGTATATTGCTGCAGACGCTAAATTCGGTAGCGCGCGTATAATATACACAGACAAGCGATACCGATAAAATTCCGGACGTCATCGGGCGCGCGCCATACTATATCGTCGTCTCGCCATAAGAAAAGGCTGTACGAAAATTGAACAAATCGCGATTCGCATACGCAATTAAGCGCGGCGCGTGTGTACACGCACACTACATGTTGGTCTCCCGGAATTTTCAAGATTATACCTGCACGTATACCGCTCGCAATAATCCCCAAGAAAGGTGTGCCATATAGCCCATTACACTTTCTATTAACACCGTGCTCTCGCTCGAGAGAGTCCGCCCTTACAATTACGTAGCGATTATATTCACCGGCGCGTTCCACCTGCATTACACTACTATATATCTACACACACAAAGTCCGCGGGGCGTAATCGCGGCGCGCAGCCAAGAATATAAACGTTAATCGCGCGACACGACGCCGATATGCTCATCCTCCGTACATCGACTCCCGCTCTGCTCCGAAAACGGTCGGGCCGACGCAGAGAAAAAGAATGATAATAACACAAGCGAGAGAGAAAGAGAGAGAATTATTCGTCGCCGGTACTAAATTCGGTCGGCCGCACCGGCTGATGTGACGAGCATGCATATGAGGCAGCGGCAAAGGAAAGCGCCGCCGAATCATTGTCATTCCCCGGAGTCGATCCCCCCAAGGTTTGCCGCGCATTATATACACGCTCGTGTGTACACCTATGTGTGTTTTTTTCTGCCCGCTTTTCGGCTTCTTCATTTAATCGCTTTTGTGTTTCCGCGCGCGCGCGCGCGCGCGTGTGTGTGTGTGCGTGAGAAGAGGTCGATTTTTCGCGGAATCACACTATACAGACGAACGTGCACGCGGTGTAACAGCGTTTGATGTGGGATTTAATTTGCGTGTATATATATAGACTTTGCCTATGTAAACCGAGCGATACGCTGTGAGTCTCGAATGAACTGTATAAATCGCGTCGGTTGGGTTTTGTTTTTTCATGATACGCTCTTCAGAGCTTTGGTTTTTATCGGAAATATATTATACTGCAGTATATATGCACCGAACGTGCTTCTAAAATAAAACTGTTGAAATTTTTCTTTGGTAGCTTCAGTATATAACATTATATAGAGCCTACAGCTTTGCCGAATGGCACGCGCTGTTGCAAATATTAACGCTTTTAATATCCAACAATCCCTCACATACTTGAGTTATATATACGTTCACTCGACTATCCAGGAATCCGTTGCAAATACATGCGAAATATTCTATAACGTAACGGAGTATACAGCGTTGAATTTTTAACTTCCAGCTATATAATACACCAAACGGAAATCGCTTCCCGCAAATGATTTCCACTATAATGTACACTGCGCAGACTTCTACTCGTCGCGATAAGGAAAATCGTTTATCTTCAATAAAAGCAATCGATCGTCGCATCGCGGATTGAACCGCACGCGTATATACATATAGAGCTAGCAACTACACACACACACACACACACATCAGCCTCGTTTTTCACGCGTCGGTCAAGTGGGTCTCGCTCGCGCATTTAATTCCCCGCCGCAGCATCGGCGCACCTGCAAGATTAATAGGAGAACCTCCTGACGCGCAAACATTTGCCGGCGCCGAGAGTTTAGTGCACAGCGGACGCTACCCGTAAATAGGCTGATCGATGGCGCCAACGACGTGGCGTTACTCGTCGCACACGACTCGCCGCAGGTGTCGTTGTTCGATCTCTCCCGGAGTCTGCGCCGAGACGGATGATTAGTGCGGAGATGTGTGGCTGTGTGTGAATTCGAGTCCAGCACGAACTCGTCGTCGTCTTCCGGCCACCAGATGATTGTTCTCGTGCAGTGTCGTGTGTCTGTGCGAATGTATATATACGCGCTTATAGATTAGATACGCCAGGAGGGGAGAGAGAACGGATTTGAGCACACAATTGACGCGCCGACTCGTATCGCTCATTTGTCTTTGTGTGCGTTCGCTTTTTATCGCTCGTCTACATTGTTTCAAAGTGACTCTTTCCTCCGGTGCAGACGCACTTTTTAATTTCATTCAAAATACACAGATATTATATTATATACTGGCACAGCATTGAACAAATTCAGTACTGAGAATTTTCTCACGTATATTTATGGCTCTGAACGCGAACACGAGAGCTGTACAACAGGATAGCTCATCAATCTTGCATTCCCCTCGTCCTTATCTCGCGCCTTCCTTCGTCTAAGACAATTAATTTCTATTTCTATCTTTCTCTCGTCGCCGATAGGCTGTTTAGACTCCCGCAGTTCTCTTTTTTATCCGGTGTCAGGTTTCGCCGATCGATCCGCGGTGATCCTTTACAAAACACGTCGCATTGTCATCGCGCCTGAGCTTCCGATGCACGTGCACGCGCGCGCGCGCGCGCGCGGATGCGAGAGCGAACAAGCTCGAGCGATAAAAAGTTAGGACAGCTTCGAGGAGATGACGACGACGCGACGTGGGTGTTCTCTCGCGCGTGAGTTACTGTCTGCACTTGCTCGATTGTCTATATAGTGGGGGAATATTGATTACCTTTGTCGAAGGTGAATCGGATCGTATCTCGACTCTTCTTTGCGATGGAAGATTTTAGCGGTGCCGAGAGATGTCGCGCTTTTATAGTCTTTATTTCGTCAGCGTATCTTGTGAAAGCGATTTTTCAATACATTTTTTATTTTTTTCATTGATTTTGAGTTGGAAATTGTGGACATAATTTTACGACGTGCTAACGACGTGGATACCGTTAATGGAATGGCACTAGAAGAGTTTGCGCGCAAGGATTGAGTGGTATAGTATAGGCTTCATTGTTTAGAACATTAAACATGAACTTGAAATTGTGAAAACACCGGCAAGCTGTTTAATGTTGATGGTACGAGTCTGTGTAACATGGTATATATATATTATAGCATATACTCTCGTAAAGCTGCGCTACGCTCTCGTACAATATGAACGACCTATTATTGCAGAAACGAGCCGCACGTTCAATTTGTGCCAACAGGTCAAACTCTCTTAGAAAATCAATTACGTAAAATCTAGCTTTACACTGTTTCATAAGTATTTTACTATCGTATTAAAAATTCAATGAGTTTAAATTGCTTGAACTTGGCAATAACTCAGCTGCCGCGGCTGTACGAGAATAAAATCGTGAAAATTTAATAGCTTCTATTTTACGCGGATAGCCTGTAATTTCATCTTCGGCAATTTAGACGACATTATAATGTTATCGATTGGCGCGCGAGCTATTCCGAGCATTGTACTGTCCTCTCTCTGCTTCTCCGAGCATCACGTGGATGCAGAGTCGTGATGAATTATACAGCTTCCAATTAAATCGAGATGAACTTTTGATCATGTTAACGAGAAAACTCGGGCTTGCAATATTTTAGAAAAGCAAGTTAGCTCCATATCAGAAAGCGCCAATTTTGGGAGACGGAGAGCGAGGGAAGAAGCATACATCTGAGCCCCTCTCACCGCATCCACCGCAGCCCGACGAGAGAGAGAGATATATGGCGCAGGTCGCGCCTGCTTGGATAAATAATCAAAACCAGGCTCTACTGCTCCTTCCTCGACGTTATATTCTCACACGGGTGCAGTCAGTGCAAGCACACAGACTATACACATACGTAATGCCGGGCGCTCTCCGCACAATGCCGATCGGCTCAAAGGCCATCTGGACGAAGTTTAATGACGCGAGTCAAATTGGGCATTAAGCCTCGAGTCGTCGGCGTCGTGTTCTATACCGTCTTCCTCGCGCCAATATTCGCAATGCGTCGTCGTCGTCTTCGAGAGCAGAGCCGTTGCGGGAGCAATGTCGCGGTATACTATAACGTTTCTGAGAGCTGCGGTTTGGACCTAAGTAGCTGCGTAGTTCAGGGGGAATCGTGAGGTCGATTCGATTGATGACGCTGCTGATTATATAGGATTTTGGATTAATTAGCCGGCGAGAGGGATTTTACTGTACAATGGCCGAGCATCAGTGGTCGGGATGACTGCGGCTGCTTTAATCGCTTCGGGCTTTTCAAGATGCTATTATTACCTTTATTGCAAAGACGACGATGGGAAAGCTAGTTTTTAATGTTTCACCGGATGAGATTTATTGAAAAAGTTCGGAATTGAGCGATAAAAGTATATACAGTGCTGGTACCGTCAATGGGAACACCTCTAAATTTTTTTAATTGCGCGTAATCTAATATTCACCGCGCCAGAATAATTGATAATAGCTTCTCATTGTTCCCGCAGTCGGCAATCAGTTTAACAATAATTAATTCATCAGCGCCGACATTAATTCATCCGGCGACACTGAAGTGTATAATACGTTCTGCGTCGATCGCGCAATTGAAATTGCGCGCGCTCTCGACAAAATCATCCGAAATATCCGATAACGCATTCACCGCGATGTAAACACTCTCGCGGCCTAATGCCCTCAATAGACGCCCTTGTATAACAATCGATCCGCAGGCGAACAAGATTCTCGTGTAAACGCGCGACAGACAGAAGCAGAAGCAGCAGCCGAGTGGAGAGAGAGAGAAAGCGAAACCGCGAAAGACGCTGTATATAATCCGTGTACAGAGTGTACCTGAGTATACATCAACGTAGCATGTACATCAGAGAGTTGCTGCAGGAGAGACGATCGGATATAAGGTATATATATATATTGGCGAAAGGAAGTAAGGTCTACTGAAGCTCGAAACGAATTCGTGCCATCCGACCAAGCGCATCCTATTCCCGGAGTCTACGCTCTATCGAGCTTTGGGTGGGCCTTCCGCGTTTTACGGCCCCGGCCAGACTCTGTGGCTTGTGTGCATAGGTATATATACGCGGAGAGCGACCGCTAATACTGCTTGGCTGTACGCATACAGAGGCGCGCGCGCGCGCGTGCATTACCGATATTCCGCTCCATGTACGCGGAGCAATCAATGAGCTCCGCCGCCGCCAAGCCGTTGTCTCTGGCGCGAGCGCGCCTGCGGTGTACACACGGTGTTGCTGCTGCTCCTGATGCTGTTATACTGTTGCTCGACAATGAGGCGGTAGGCCGAGCTGCCGCTGTTCAGGCGTGTAAGGAAGTTATTGGCGAATCGCCGCCGCTCGGCGGTCGCAGATTGTGTCTACAAATTTTCAGCCGAGTGGGATGAAAAACACGCGATACGTTATTGACGCTGATGGTATCTGTTGTGACTATATGCTACAGGGTCTGGGTTTTGTACATTTTATTATATTTATTTACCAATATATTGGGCCCGATCAATTTTTAATTACCAATTAGTTTCTTGCAGAGTCGCGGCGTTATATGCTTAACACGTCATTACAGCGTTATTATTATCCCCCGCGAGAACACGCGAAATACCGCGGGCGACTTTGTTCGCGTTGCAGGCAAGCGATCAAAAGAAGCAGCAATTAAAGTTTTACGAGATCGAAATAAAAAAGAAGCGAAACAACAACAAACCAGACCGCCGTGCTCGCGCAGCTCTCGCGTTCATATTAGATCGGTAACACGGAGAATCGCTCGATCGCGAAAATATACGAGTCACGAAGGGAAGGGACGATCATCAGACGAGAGGAGAAGGGGCGAGCAAAGCCTTGACACGATTTGCGCGCCGATGCGTAAGAGAACATAAAGGTATCGCTGTAGTACTTAAATTGACCTAGTATAGCTACTAATATGACGCGCTCGGTAAAAGATAATTGCCGTCTCAAAGCCGCGCGCGCGCGCGCACGTGTGCACTTCGGCTCCTCGAGTATACATACATGCTTTATCTTCTGGATCTCTGCGCACTTGACGATAATGTAAATTTCGTAAATACATATTATATAGTTGGTGTGAAGAGGTAATGGCTCTCTGGTAGCAGACGAGAGAGAGAGGATATATTGTTTAACGAAATATTCACGCGCCTCTCTAAATCAAAAACAAGTATTCAGAGCGCGTCGTAAAATCACGATCTTCATATAGGCTTTTCCGCAAAATCAATATCGGCAAATTGAAAATAACGATCATATCATTGTCGTTCTCGAGGCGCCGGGAGCTGCTACATCTACAGCGGATACAGGGCGCCGCACGAGAGCGTAATGGCAGCCCAAGACACTCCGCAGGTCCAATTAGTGCTCAAACGAGCCTCGACGGCGCGCGCGGATGAGAAGGAGGCAGAAGGTGTTAAATCGCAGTGCGCAAGCTCCATTCTTCGCCTCGTCGTAAAATTCTCTCTCAGCTTTATGCATAAGATTTTTCCTATATATGTATGTACATACAAGAATGACACCGGGGAAATGTGTATGCGTGCGCGCATATAACTTCATTTTATGCGCGGGGAGCCAATGAAATTTTTATGGGCGACGTGTGCGTAATTTTTATTCTGCCTGCTTTTGTTTTCCCGCTTCTACATGTCGACGATTTTATTCTCCGATGAGAAAATGAGTAATGCTGTAGTCGATATATACAAGTTAGTCAGCGGTCTCGTTATATGGGATATGAGGTCGCGGCGGCGGGGTTATAACAAAGGAGACGCGTGCATCGGGAGATGGCGTGGGAAAGTGAAATCTAATCAGGAACTACTGCTATTTTTGTATAGTCGGAATTATTTATGCGGATTTTCTCGTTATTAGTTTTACTCATTATTCACACACGAGATTCATCGTACAGAAGCTTTATTATAACGCACCGTATTCTACCTATATTTAATTGGTGCTTTGCATGTATATATACGGTAAGAATAACTCTGAGGTACGAAAGTATATTAATGCATCCGATATAATATATACTTAATGAAACTTATTGATTCACACGACGCTTTTAATCCGCGATTCTCGGTGTGCGTTAAAATTCAATATCTGACCTAGCTGCAAATCTTGCTCAAGCGCACGATCCTGAAAGCATTGACTTATCGCGTTCTATGATGATATATATATATATATAAATTTCCGGAGCTGTACACTCTGCGCAAACATTTGCACGCGATAATTAGCCTTATAAGCTCTAGCCCAAAGTTAATCACTCTTTGCGAAATTAATTAAGTTCATCGTTCGCGCGTACGTACAGCCATGACGCCAGCCGAACGAAAACATTTCCCCCCTGGCAAAAAAGCCGCCTCGTCGACTTGGGCCAACTCTTGCTGGCGCAGCTTAATATATCAACCCTTGCTATATAAGGTAGGTACCTACGCATATACATATACCGAGTTTGCGTCCCCGAGACTTTCGGGGCAATCGGGCTGGAGAGCAGCCGGCATATAACGAAAAGCCGGGAGATAAATCGAGCAAAGTATCGTCTCTCTGTGTGCAGAGTGTATGTAACTCACCATGTCTCTTGGAGCCAAGGCAATTTATCCCGGGAAGTTGACGAGCGCCGAGCGTGAAAATTAACTTTGTTCACGGTGATGTAAAACTAACTTTATTAGCTGCGACGTGTACGTGTATGTGTGTATCACGAGCGAGAGCGCCGCGCTGGCGTCCGATCCGCCGCTCGCGATTTTATGAAGGCTCGGTCAAACTATATTGGATTGGACAAATATTTCGTCGCTTAGTGCCGGCTAGAATGGCAAACGGGGGTGTGTACCATCGTGCGAAAACTGCCGGCGCGTGAAATCTCGACCTGATGGGATCTGTTTTTTTTCTGTTTATAGTGCGGCGCTTCGGTCCTTTTATGGATTCGGTAGAGGGTTGACGGACCAAAAAAAAGATAAAAATTGTATAACATTGGCCGGAAGCTTACCGAGGATTAATTGTGAGGTTTTATATCAGCTTAAGAATTCCTCGAAATGTATGTTATTATGCTTATATGCATATCTTCTCTGTATTGCTGAAGGGACAAAAGTATTTCCTATTGCGGTATGAAAAAAAATAAAAAATAAATCGACGCGTATATTACAGAATAATAATTTAGCATTATATACAGCGATCGCAATAAGAGCCTATAAAGCCACAGCGTTGAAATAAAAGTGTATAAGGCGTCAGATGGTCGATCGCACGCAGAAAAACAATAGACACAGGCTCGCAAAAGTCAATAGCAAAACTCCTCCCGAGTCTGCAACTTTCCTCTGTCGCGGTTGCAATCGTTCGAAAGCACTTCGCCGCGACCCAGATTCTTGGCGGCGGCGGCGACAAAGTGTCACGCAACAGCGAAACCGGCATCTCCGCACGATCGCGGCTGCCTGAGAGAGAGAGAGAAAAAAAATTATCGTCCAAGATATATCCGTGTGCTGCGGAGACTCATCATCTTCTCCCGAGAAGAGCAGTAGTGGACTCGCTCCAGTTAGAATAAGCGCGCAAGTGCAGCCGTGGCTGATCTGGGTCAGATTACGGCGGGAGCTTGCGCGCCGCACACTTGTTGTGTGATGCGAGCGAGCGAGCGACAGCTGAAAAAGGATGAGCGACTGCTGCGGGGGTTTGTGTGCGAGGTGAGAAAAGGAGGCGATGAATTTCCGTGATTTTTCTCCGCGGGATATTATGATGAAGCATTTTTCTCCCACTAGTTTCGACGATGTCGTTGTGTAATTTTGAAGCGGTTTGAATTATTTGCGGTCGCAAATGCATTGGTGGTTTATAATATGGTCATTAGATTAACCGAATGCGACTGTACTTGTTATCCGCTATGACTAAATAATTCAACCGCGTATAATTGGATTAATCTTGTTATTGTGACGAGCAAACAACTAGTGCGGTTATATTGACGACACTTTAATTAAATCAGAAACTATAATATATCGTTTGCTTGAGTGTGTTGATACAATTTTCATCAGTGTATATATAGAGATAAAAGCGCGATTCCGTCCTTACCAGTTATTAATAAGGAAACTTTGATTAAAATTGATGAAAGGCGTCGAATTCTCCCCGTTATAACGCAAATTCCAATCTCTCGACCTCATCGAGTTCAAAATATTGGTTAACTCGCAGCCGCTCTTCGATAATCCAGCTTAGAAAATTAGTAGCTAATATCGACGAGGAATTTGAAATTTCTGCGTAGTGTCCAATATCTAACAGCGTTTGACGCTGCACTTTCAAATGGGAAGATATAACGTGCGGATATCAAACTTTGTTGAAATTCCGCATCACGATCTCAAACGCATCTTTCGAATAGCGCGCGATTCCAAAGTTCACATTATATCTTTTCTCGAATCGGCAAGTTCGATTATATTACCCTACTCAGCATATTCAATCCATTTTCTCTTTCAGATTTGTTACCAACGACGCGATGCGTCATCAACGACTCTCTTTCTATATCTGCAAAGCCCCGATGAAAAATTTCCATTCCCTCTACATATAGGTATATTATTCTCGCGTCATTCTGCGGCAAAAGATAAGAGGTGGCAGCTACGAAGGATGATGCGCGCGCGCGGCCTCGCGTTGATTGTTAAACCTCGAGAAGATTCTCTACCCTCGCGGAGTGCTCGTCTTGCACTTACACGAGCCCTCGTCATCTTCTTATCCTACTTTCATGCCCCTCGTTTTCTCTTCGCGGAGTAGCTATAGCACGGGGAGTTTCTTTCATTTCTTAGCGCGCGCGCGATCGATGAGACAAATTTCCTCCCCCAGACAAATATATCTTGGCAGAGGTGGCCGGAAATTGGCCAATCTTATGGCGGATCGGTTCACCGATCTCTCCCAATTGAAAGTACAAGTTCGCCGAAGCGTGCTCTCCCTCTCCCTCTCTCTTTACCTTGTTCGCCGTTGTCGCGAGATCTATTCTTCTGGTTTTTATATATTTCCTTGAGCTTCCTCGTCGTCCTCGTCGTTGTTGCAGTCGACGACCGTCGCGATAATATCGTTGAGATTTCCGTAGCGAAGCCTGTTATTGGCTCGATACGTCTCTTACATCCCCCACTGATGAGCGTCTACGTAATATACCTATATATACGTATATCTCCAGGGCAGCAAATTTCTTCTCCTGCAGAAATCGATAACGAAAAGGGCGGAGGATTACGGCTGATCACGTACGTACCTACAAAAAAGCAGGATCGTGGCTTTTTTTACAGAGTCGCTTGGTTCGATCTTTCCGCTGCGAAATAAGCTTGTTAATCGACTTTCAATTTTAAATTTGATATAATTATAAAAAAACGGCATCGATTCATTTGAAATAATTTCATTAAATATTCCGAAAATTTTACTCGAATGGAAAAAAGCTCGTGTAATGGGCGTTAATTGCAGCGAAAACACGTATAGCCTGACAGTGGAACATCCGTCAAAAGTCACTTAAAACAACGGTCCTCGTACTCTCGCGTGCTCATCGGCAAGGAAACTCGAAAAAACCAACCGAGAGTGATCTCCATCTCCAATATTCATCCGACAGACCATTACCATAGCGGCTAATTAAATTACGCAAGCAGCAGCTCGGAGCAGATAAGGCTCATCGTAGTAGTAGCAGTAGTAACAGCAGCAGCAGCGACAGCTTGCCTCGACCAAACTTTAAACTAGCATATGTGTAGCCAGCAGCTCGTCGGACGGTATACGTCATATCGAGAGACCGGCGTCGGTATATGGAGCCGGTCGGCATAAAGTGGCTCAGGAAAGTTTCGACTCCGCTGATCGGCCCCCTACACACACGCGCGCGTCTCCTATTATCCGGCCAGCCTTGCTACCGGTGGCGCGAGTTCGGAAACAATTTAATGGCTTGGCGAGGGAGAGAGAGAGAGAGAGAGAGAGTCTGGGGCTACCAAAAAGTCGTTACAACTCCTGAAGCGTTTAGAGAACTCTGCAGCAGACTCTGCGCTCTCTTTCTCTTTTCTCGAAGGGCTATTCCCTTTTCAACTGGTGACTAGGTGGGAGAGGCGAAGTGGCCGTTTTCTATTCCCCGCGTTTGAGCTCTTTCCGAAACTGCAGTGCGGAAGCGAGGCGTTAGTTCAATTCGCGCGGCTCAAAATTGCCCAGCTGACTTAGGAAACTGGAGAGTTTCGGCTTATGTCCGCGCGAGAAGGTGCGAGGGAATCTCTCTTGCGGCACTCTGAATTAAGCCGCTCCGCTGAACTGTCTGATTATTTGACTCGCGGCGACGCGCGCTTCTACTCAGATTCGCTCGTCTGTGCGTAATCCTTTTAAAATTATAATGATTTATTTATGAGTCGCGCAAACTTTCGCTCGAATCTTTTATTCACTGCTAATTGTTATTTATTATGCGTCTTCTCTTGCGTCTTCGGCACGAGACTTTGACGCGTGCAGAAAAGTTCAAAGCCCGCCGAGAGTGTAATATGAAAAGATGCCCGTTAAAATTCAAAAGTAAAAGCTCAGCACCGACCAATCTCGTAAAAGCGCGAGTACGCGCGTGATCGAAAACGGCCATGAGATGCCTCATCCCCCCATCGGTGCTGGAGAAAGCGAAAGAGCCCGCGAACACATCGACGCAGCTGCAGCGAAATTACCAACGACGCCTTATCGGATCTTCGGCTGCGCTATACTCGTGTATCGAGAGTGTATTTCCGTTTTCGAGAGCGGCACGGAGCTTTCAAAAGCGAAAAAGGACGGAGGGGCGAAGGGGGGGAGAAGCTTCTGCCAGGCGTTCTTTGGTCGCGCCGTAAATCACTCCGTATAGCGGCTGACGAGAGAAAGAGAGAGAGAGAGGGTTGACGGCGCCTCTCTCTCTCTCTCCTTGTTTTTCCTCGCACTCGGGCCAACTCGGAATAGTAAATAAATACTGGCACTGAGCGCTGCTGCAGCCGCGATAAAAGGGGCTCTCTCGCCGACGTCGTCTGGAAACTGTATTTGAGCCTTCATATTGGTCGCGCAGACGCTTTACAGTGTCGCGCTGAAAAAGCAATTACTTGATTATTCCGGGAAGTTATGGCTTCGCCCGGGCTATCTACTGAGTGCGCTAGTATTTCAGTGGAAACTGCGATACTGTATACACGACTTTTAGATGATCTAAAATAAACATCAGCAACGAAACCGAGCTGTACTTCGAAAATGGGCCGAAAATCAGATTTAGCTATAACGAAAGCTCCTTTGACGAAAATCTTCTGGATCCAAATCCATAAAACCCGATCGAATTCAATTCCATCCCACGCACACAGACACTGTCTTCTTAAAAGACGAACATCCGAATTCCACGGCAGAGTCTCAAGATTCCACTACGCGAAATGAAGCGCCAACCCATGTTTTCCCGTTTCTTCTCTCCCGCAGCTGCAGCAGTATATAGCATCAGTAGCAGCGAGTCATGATCGGTATATGCTCCACTCAATCCTTCTATATCTCTTCCCGCACGTGCTTTCTCGCGAGGCATTCAGCGCACCAAAGCGATTAAACGTGATTTAAGAGAAAGCGCCGCCTGGCTCTGCAGCACATATAATACCTGATCCACGCGCAGCTACACGTACGCTCCTCGTCTTTCCCGGCTGCAGCCGAAAAAGCCTCGGGGAATTTTAATCTATCGACGCCCGGGCAATCGGCGAGCTACAGACGATGTACGGCGCGCGCGCGCGTCGTTCTGTGTACACACAACGAGCAGCAGAAGACGCGAAGCAGAGGAGAAGGAGGAAGAGCTGCTGTCGATACCGCGAGAGTGACGAAAATCGATGAAAATAGCCGAGCAGAGGAGAGACGCGCGCTGACTTTCCTTTCCACTCTCCTGGCGGTGGCTGTCTGCGGAAGCTCTTCGCAATGAAAAGAGAGGGAGAGAGAGAGAGAGTGAACGCAAGGGAATCGGGGCTGCAGGCGGACGAAAAGGACAAGGATATGAAAGATTCAGCGAGAGCCGGAGATATTCGCAGAGCTGGAGATCGCGAGGGAGGAAAATTGGGAATTTAAGTTTCGTTCTGTCTGGGGTATTTAATAGTACATGAGGCACTTTATATGTGCGCTAAAGTTTTAAATAGCTCCCGCGCGCAGAGATGGATACTTATGTGCGGCGGAGGAGGCGCGTGCTCGTCGAATTTTTATGGGACGGAGAGAGAGAGAGAGAGATGTAGAAAGAAAGAGAGAAAGGAAGAAAACGAAGGAGACAGGTTGTACTCCGAAATCCGACGATGTTCGAAGTCTGATAAGGGTGACACGCGGCGGAACGCCGAGACAGTAGTCGGATTACGCTATAAATAAGTGGAATCGGGCGTAAAATATTTATGCGCGAGTCTAGCTGGCGACGCGGTTGAAGAAAAAATTTTGTTTAATGGAAGAGTTAATTGACGGACATTGATAGAAGGAGAAATCGGTATACCTCCAACTACATGTGTCACGAAGGAATGAAAATACGCTTCTTGATCGCGAATTTAAAAGTTCAGTAAAATTGGCTATTTTTACACTGAAATTATCATTTGCATCGTTATGCGCGTCATACATCTTGCATGCGACGTGACACGATGGAAACATTAAAAAAATTATTGTATATTCATTCTCTGTATTAGTATGAAAGAATTTGCTGTTTATTTAACATGAATACGAATTGATATTTTAAGCGAGATTCGAAGTACTGGTGAAATCATCGGTTAGCGAGTTGCTCTGGCACGTACAAGATACTGACCACATCGCCGACTGCATCAACATTCTAAATATACATTTTTTCGCAGAATAAATAATCCGTTGAGATCGCTCTCTAGAATGTAAATTACACTCGACGAGTCGAATGAGAGGTATCAAGGTGAACACATACAAAAAGAAATTCAGTACACTATAGCAAAATTCTCGGAATACGTACAAGTCAACACCGGAAGGACAAAAGAGCAGCCGCCCTGAAAGAGGCGGATAACGTAGCGAGAGGGTCTATATAGCATCATCCCGAGAAATAGTCGTCTCCGGAAAGCAAAGAGTAGAAACCAAGGGAGTCGCGGTAAAGGGCGGAGTAGCTGCTGCTGCTACTGCTGCTGTGACGTCGCGAAGAGAGGATAGCAGAAGAGGGATATAATTAAATGAAACTTGCTAATTAAATCTGGCATCGACAAATCACGCAAATCCGTGCGTCCCATTCTATCTCTCTCTTGCTCTCGAGTGCCACCCTGCTATCCGCCAGCGCTTCGTTTGTGCCTTTGCAGTTACGCCTGCCAGCTGCGGCGTAACTCCACGACGACGACGACGATTAAAGGCCGAGAGGTCGAATGTACCCGTCTCGTTGTCTCCTTTACTCTCTTTTGCCCGTAACCGAGTATGACCTTAATTAACGAGAGCGCGATGCCAGGCTCCGGAACTTTTGTTGTTGCTAATTGATTTCCTACCTGCTTTGAGCGCGCGCCCAAGCTTCTGACGGATTAATTCCTGAGACCTTTTTTCACTTCGATGCTTCCGTGTAAAGATGATATTTTAATTAGCGGCGGCGAATTTACGCCTGATGTGCAGGGAGACGGGAAAATTGTCGAACGGAGTCTGGATTTATGTCTGAAGGAGTTTCTTTTTCTTTTTCAAAATCATCGAGTGTACACATTATAGCGAGTTTGAAAACCGACGTCTAGCGTTTCGAAAAATAAGTTGGCTAAAGAACGCAACTGATCGGAGAAACGCACGCGCTATAATTTGAAGCCAGACATGTAAAATGTCACGCGCTCGAATGCATGCACAGAGAAAAGTTGATATATACAATATGAAAAAGCTCCAACTCGATTCCGAGACAGTGAAAAGTCGTCGGCTGAAAACAAACGCGAATTCTCACGTAATAACGCGAGCTATACTACGAGAGCGCACTTTTCGCAAAAGCAATTTCGGAGCGATTTCAATTCGAAACAACGTCTTCATCGATTTTCCTCAAAGTACCAGGGCGCCCGCTGCGCGCGCGCGCGAAAATCAAATATATCGTTTCCAATCGGCTACACGTACGTAATATACTGCAGAGAGAAAATAGAAGAAGCGCTCGACGGAGAGAAGAGAAAAGCCCTTTTCCCTCCTATTGCTCCGCCGGCTGATATAATATTAGATCATGTTTCATCGTATGTCACAACAGCCTTCACGCAATACTTTCATCTCCATTCGATGTGCGGCTATCGTGCACACGAAAATGTAATATAAGCGCTTACACATCCGAAGGAACGACTGCTTCAGGCGCATCAAAGTTATTGAAAACATTTTACTTCGAGCTGCGAATATTTTATAGCTATAGGTTGATGATGTTTCATATACCGCGGGGAAATCGATGAAGCGTATCGTGTTTGCTGTATACCTACATGTAATTAAAATTGCTCGACCGTATTTAAAATCGACGAGACAAAATTGCCCCTCGCCGTGTTCATCCTCGTGACTTCCGAACACAATACAAAAGCGATAAAAAAAAGCCTTTCACGTAAGCTGCGCCTCATCGCATATAGTAAAAAAAAATCGCCTCTGCAGCCAATTTCACGAGGAATCCTCGGCATACATCCCCAAAGTCCAGCACTAACAACAGAAGCACCCAGAAATAAGAAGAAGAAGAAGAAGAAAGAGCCGAAGCGATGCGTGCACGTGCGGCAAAGGAAGTAAACCCGTGTGCGCGCGCAAAGTTGCAGCCAATAAGCTGCCTTTGTCGGATATCTTCTACTCGGCTGAATCTCCTTCGCGCTCGACCAGAGCGCCGGCCCTGAAAATATGGAATACCCGGAGCAATATGCGCGCCCGCGCGCGATTGTCGTCGCGGTTTCGCATTCGGGACACGCGCTCGGAGTGTTCGCGCGGAAGAGAGGCACGCGCGAGTTTTGCGGTCGACGATATTGTCCGAGAGGATGGGATTCTCGAGGAGGAAGAAGAAGTCCTTCTGGCTGATCGATCGACCCGCAACTTATTCCGCGGGAGACTTATGCAAGTCGAGATTCCGCGCTGCCAAATCCCGCGAGGGAATAGCTGCGGGTTTGTCAACGTCCGAACTTGCGGATGAGCTTTTCGACGATCCTGCAACAGTATCTATATGATTCTTGGTGCGACGAGCTTTGTTTTGTCATGTCGGGATAATTCTGAAGTTCTGTTATCTTTTCTTTCTCCACGAATGGTTGAAAATCAAATTTAGCCTTTTTTCCCATGTGTATGGGGAAAAAGGTTAAATTTGTGAAATTCCAATTTTCTGGCAAACAAGCCGCCGGATCTGATCACTTAATCAAACAGGCGTAATGATCGACTCTCAGGAAAGTTCATAAAAACTCATAAAACCTGCTCTGAAATCACGGCAGCTATCGGCCGTGCACTCAGCGACGGCCGGCGCGCGCTCCGAATAAAATTCGATAATCACACTCCGGCATTATCTGGAATCGTCCCGCAACTTTTCCCCTCAACGGTCCCTCCGCGGAAGCTCCACTTCCCGAGGCTCATCCCTAATCAGTTTCCGATTATCGATATCGGCTACGACTTCCCCCCCTCTTGGTAAACAGCAGGAATAGAGACAGCTCCATCTCTCGCGATTCTGCTAAAGTGTAGTGCGTGAATGTCAGGGGCCATTTGGTCCTGATTATTCCATGAATTTAAATGCCGTCTGCGCTATATACTCGTTCCATATCCGAGAACGAAGGCATATAAGACTGAGGCCAGGAAGAAGCCGATGGAGATAGAACACAGGGTCCGAATAGAATACGTCCAAGCCGTGTCGCATATAATCCGCAATTCCGGACGCTCGCAAGATTTTCTCTTCGGCGGATTAATTTTAACGCCCCCCGGGATATCACGGGCACGTGCTCGCAGTCGCGCGACGCGTATTAGCCGCGCGCGATGAAACAAAACCTCGATACTCTACTTTTAAAAAGGCACGTATGTACGGTAACTTGGTGTGTATATATATTAGGTATATAGTCAACTAGTCTCCCAATCGCAGCTCGTGAATACTAAGCTCGAGCCGCCGCTTACTTCTCGGGATCAATTAGATTTCTCTCGTTTAGCAGCAGGCTTCTTTTCGCTACTTTATTCCGTCGCGTAGATCCCTTTGTCGTCGCGCGGCGCCTCGTACACTTTAAGTAGAGCGAAACGAGCCGGAGCAGTAGCACTGCTAAAGGCTAATGAAATTCTTCGCTGTTTTCGCTTTCAGGGAATCTTTTGTAATTACCCCTCGCTGCTGCGTGTTCTGTTCGAGTGCAGGCTTAGAAGCTATATACCGCTGAATCAATGCAAATTTTTGCGTAGAGCTTCGGCGAATTCTAATTGCAAGCGTGTAAGTACTTATGCGGACCATTTCGGCTACGGAATTACCTTCCCGGTTTGTAATACAAGCTCCACTGCAGCCAATTCCAATTCGTTACATTTTAATCAGATCGACTCCCTCTGTCTTTCTCAACACTAAACAAGATTTACATATCCAAAGAAAGCTCTCTCTCTCTCTCTTATTATATTACACGCGTCATCTCCATAGAGAATCTCGGTTCGCGCAAGAAGCCGCGGCCTTATCAATGGCAGCAGCGACCATTTCTCGCAATCTCGAGATGAATATTTCACCAGAGGACACGGCGGCGGCGGCGGCCCGTCGTATCTCTCCGTGAAAAAATAGCCCCGAGCCTGTACAGCAGTAGCTCGAGGTCCGGCAGTAATTCAACTTCCCGACAATTACTAAAACATCAGGTTCGCTGCTCTGCAGCTATATGGCCCTGAGAAACATCAGTCGGGATCGTGACTCGCTGTCTGGAGTGTTGTAGAATAGCCGAAAGCAAAAAGCTCGCCGACGACGTTTAGGGTCGAGACGTGTGCGCGTGTATGCGGCGAGTCTGCTGCGCGCGTTATTATTTATTTAACGGACGCACGGGTGGTGCGAGGGCTACTTTCTGCGAGAGTTACGCGAGGGAGATTTTTCATTCCCGGTATTATATATAGGAAAAGGAATCGACGTCGTTTTGGTTTCCATTTCCGAGCGAGCTGGAGAGAGTAATGCGCAGGAAACTATATAGGGCTATGCATCGAGTGAAAATAATCGACTCGTGCGGGGCGCGAACGTTATCCTTATGCTTATATATACACGCGAAGATAAAGCGCGTAGTCGTAACTCTTTTAGAGGCCATTGGAATCCATAAAATCTCTCACCTACATTTTTGCCTCCGAGCTGTATACGCACATATATAGATACCTACGGCAGAGCTCAAGAGTGCATCATCAGTCGCAAAGTGCTCAATAAGTCGAGATCGTCGTGTCCCTTCGCCTGCAATTTACACGTTTACTTTGATGAGGAGAAAGAAGAGACGGCTGGGGAAGAGCGCAGAGCGAGTATACGTGCAGCTCAAGTGGAAAGGGAGGACGAGAAAGACAAAGAGAAGGAGGGAATAAGAGACAGACAGACAGCAGCGGCATATAGTCTCTGTCGGCCGCGTTTAACTATGAAAGCGGTCCCTCGATGCCGCTCGTTTATTCTCGTCCTCCTTACTTAACCCCTTGCGCGAGCGACGTATAGTCGCTCTTACTCCGCTCTCGCTTGCACTCTCTCTCTCTCGCTCTCTCGCAGGGAATGATCGAGTAAGCCTGGAAATGTGACAAATTACAGAATTGTGTAGCGTCTCGGAGCTCACACACACACACACACACACACACACACACACACATTCACCGCCGCAGAGAAGCTTTGAGGGTAGAACAGAGGCAGCTGCAAAATGCTAATCACGCCCGGCAACTTCCGGTCTGAGCATCGAGCGAGAGAGAGCGGCTTACGTCGCTAGCTAGCGAGCGGGCGGGCTCACGTAAGTGGTACGGCAGTTCGTACGGGCAGACAGGTGACTACGTTCCCGTGTACCGCCGCCGCCGCCGCTTTCGTGTAAGCGCTCTGCGGAGCAGGTATATGTTTGTGTGTACGAAGGTATAGTAGGATAGAGGCGATGCAGGGGCTTTGTCTGCAGCCGCAACGATTTTAACAGGCGCCGGTTCCGTGAAAGAATTGTTTGGACGTATACGGGTAATTTATGAGATTTTAACAGTGATTCGATCAAGTCGTTTGAGTTATGAACGAAATCGTTATATTTCCAATTCTAACGTGATTTATAATACAATTCAATACGAGATCGCTAGCCTCTAAATTCGAATAGATCGAATCTCATCTGGAAAAATTAACGAAAGGATCTGCACAAAGAGTAGAGATGGACGTCAAGTGCGAGATAGTTAACAGCTTCGCCAACGAACGATAGGTCTTATACGCGTACTCTGCTACAACAGAGCCAGACGCTTCTTTTCTCGCTCTTATATACAAGCCGCCGACACGAGCCAGCACGTGAACTTGTACAGTGTGCTGTATATATACATACATCTATATACAGATGTACTTCTCCTCCTTGTTGAGAAAGAACGAGAGCCGGCGAACGTGTCTGAGCCAGGGATCTCGAACGAGCGTTAAGTGTTTGATTAATTGCTCTAAGTACGATTACTGGAATTAGCGGCTATTGCCGGAGGTTAATTCGCAAAGCGTCAGTCGTAATTCGTAATTGGTCGACGCGCCCGCATTATTGGGTCAGCATTAAATCGCCCGACGAGAGCGGGATGAGAAAGAAAGAGAAGGAACGTGTGCAGGAGCGAGCGAACGAGATAAAGTGGATAAGAGCTGCGTATAGATAACTTTGAGCCAGCTGCGAAAAGTAACGGGAAGAGTGGACGTAATGTTTTATTTTTATTAAAAAATCTATTGCTAAAATTGGCTTATAACGGTTCACTGTCTACATCAGTTATATATATATATATATACACAAACGCACGTGATTGTTGATTGAACAAACAATCAGTATGGCGTGTGTGTGAATATCAACACTGGCCGTTCTAACGATCGACTTTATAAACGATCGGCCCCGGATTAAAATTATTCTGATTGCGAGGGTAAATTCGGCGTAAAATATTAATACCACCGCCGTGCAAGAGAGTAAAGATAAAGTCGAAATAAAGCGCGCGCGATCTCGGCAGCAGCAGTCTTTTCACTCGCTTATACGAAGTTTATAATCGCATCAGTTCTCGGAAAGCCCCACCTCTCCCGACAAATTCACTCAAATTAGATTCAATTCGACTTTCAATTTCGCCGCGAGGCAAGAGAGAGAGAGAGAGAGACCAAAAGAGTAGGAGAGGCGGGCGATGTCGAAGAGAATAAGAAGCAAACGCGCGCGCACTGTCGTAGTATAGTGGGGATCGAGGGAAAATCGAAAAGCGCATAAAATATTCAAAGCCCAAAGAATTAAGTCGACACTCGGGCGACGCCGTAGCAGCGAGATCTCGAGTGGTGTACGCTAGCGAGAGGCGGGCGAGACGGATGAAAAAAGCGGAAAGCAAGTAGTCGGCAAATAAAACGCGACTACGCTGCAGTAGCGCGCGCTGCACTGCTCTCTCCAGGAGGAAAATTTCCCTTGCAGCTGACGGGACACTTCTCTCTCTCGCTCCTGCACTCGAGTCTACTGCTGTTGCTGCTGCTGCTGTTGTTGTAACCCGGCTCTCTTCGAGGGTTTACACAGTTCCCAAGGGCATGTTTAGTTCTCGTGTCGCGCACTCTTCCCATCCGTTGATCCCCCTCCCTATGCGCCATCTCTTTCCATCGCTCGTCGTCATTAACACCTCGTGCCGGCTGCAGCATTTCCAAACTGCACGCGGAAGATCTGAATTTCAAAGCGCCGACGCGCAGACATCGCTCCATATATACATGGCGAGAGCGCACTCTATACTTTTCCGTTGCTATATATAGAGGGAGACGCGGCGAGGTACGCTTGAGCCTCAACGGAATCTCGACGCGCTCATCGTTGCTCTGTTTCCCTCTCCCTCTTCAATGTTTACCGTCATACTTGATTTTTCTGATGAGTTATTATTCGGACCCGTTTCTATTAAAGCACTGAGTCTCATTTTTCTTTTTGGCAGATTTTAGTCCGCAACACTGAAAAGTGCACGTATACGTATAATATCAGGCTAATACAGTGTCAAGATTATACAGCGTGTAAATTGCTAAGAGATATTTAAAAAAAAGCCTCGATTCAATAAAAAAAAGCTTCTCTGCAGCCGAAACCCTTCGTACTTTACTGATCCTCAGCCCATAAAAATCTCTCAAGCCGGTCTAGTCTCCAATATACGCGCGCGACGCCGGCGGAGAAGGAAAACCCGCATAACGGCAGCTATATAAGGCCCCGGGACAAGCTGCAAAGCACACCGGCGGTCTTCCCCTGCAGCTCTCCTCTACATCTCCTTGCAAAATCGAAGAATCGCGCTGCAGAGCGAAAGGGTTGCCGACGCCCCGTGTCCCGCGGGAAATCGTATGGAGAATCTCTGTCGAGCAGAGGAGCGCGGGCCAGATGAATCCCAGCGCTCCGTACACACAGACACACACACACACACATACTTGCCGAAAAAAAAGAGAAGTAGGAAATAGCGCAGGAAGAGGAAGGAGGAGAGATCCATCCGAAGAGTCTTCGGGAGAAGAGTTATTCTCGCTAACGTGCCGCGAATTCTCCTTCTTTTTCGAATTCCCGTTTTCTCGCGCATGTCCCCCGAGCATAGCGCTCACGCTCTACTCTTTCTCTCTCTCTCTCTCTTACTCCGACATCTTGGTAACGCAATCTTGGATTAAGGTTCGTTGCCATGCAAGCTCTCCTCACGTAGTTCGCCGGTATAAATCATGAGGCGAAAACGAGTCGCGCTGCATAGTGAGAGTGTGTGTCTCGAGGACGACGAGGGGATGGGAAAGAGTTCGCACAGGAGCGCGAGTAGTCGATTGGAAGGTGGCTGCTGGAAAAAGATATAGAGCTGGGTTCAAGATCGAAGAAGGAGGAAAGTAGCTGTATCGTACCTGCAGATCGACATCTTCCAATATATGAATTTTACGAGCCTTCGATATAATCATTTAAAATCGAAACTTCGCTCCTTCTTCGTATATTTATAGCACGAGTATATAAATACGAGTCCCTCGACAAGACGCTTGCTTGATTTAACAGACAAATACAGCAAAGACAAAGACGAAAAAGCAGCGAGAGAGTCTCCTCTTAGACATTAGTTCAGGCGCGCCGCGGGAAATTGGTTCGGAGCCGCGGTACTCCGCGGGGGATAAAGAGATAAAAATAGAGAGAACAAGCGAGCTAGCGAGAACAAGAAGCGCAAGATTCAACTGGGCCGATCGACGGTACCTCCGAGACCGCTAAACTCTCGTGGTATGGCGCACGGCGCACACCACCCGGCAAAAAGGGAAAAGCAACTCTTTTGCACACTATATATACGAGCCGACGATTGCTCTGCGCGCGAATATTCGCTGAATGCACTTGCGAACTTCTGCGCGCTATGTTCGCAACTGTCGTTCTCCGCTGTTTCTCTTCTTTCTCTTATAATATCTATATCTCTCTCTGGCGAGGAATTTGTTCACGCTATCGGTTTTTTCGGTTTAATTAAATCTTTTAGTAACGTTTCATTGAGTTGAGTAATTCTTCCGAGTTAATTTTCCTTGCACGAAAGTATTGAATATTCATTTGCGTTGATTGGTTTGTTGCTCAAACGGTTCGTCAAAGCTGTAATTATTCAATTCGATTCTCTACTATAAACGTGTATCGCTGATTGGTTTAAGAATAATTTCAAACGATTAATATTCAATTACGTTACCGAAATGCGGTCGCATCAGCGATATGTGCCAAGCAATTAAACGCGCAATCACATCAGTTACGTATGCGTCAATTATTAACAACATTTAGCGCGTACTTGTACAGTATTACGTGAATAAATCACTTATTAAGGATCTCATGCGCACAAGCCCTAAACCCTACCCGCTTTTACACCAGTAAACGCAGTATGCCGATGTCTATATATACGTTCGTTTTCCGTTTGACATAAACGTTTCGAATTCACATTCCCAGTAATCATTCAGTATACCCTTCGCTGCTCTTCAAAACGTCGATAACAGCAACGAGTCGAGCACTGTCGCAAAAAGTTTTTTCGCTAAAAGAACAGACACCTCAAAGCCTTCTTTTCTACGCTCGGCTAGCTGCATATTACATATAGTTGCGCGTGTCTTTTTACCGGCTCTTTGCGCGCGTGATTTTTATATTCCAGCAGCTGGAAAATCTGTGCGTGCGCAAGCACGATGTTTTATTCGGGCGAACGTCAAAGCTGGATTGGCGCAATATATATTTTGTCGTTTCGATGGATAGAATGTTTCAAAAGGATATACCTACGCGGTAACGGGCTTTTTCAGGCAACCTCGCAGAGCACTTTGCCACATATAGAGAAATTGCCAATTTTCGCTCTTTTTATCGAAAAATCATATTTATATGAAGCGCGCTTTTTTCGCTGACATGATTCTCTTTAGCCGTCGAGCCTCAGAAAGCTTGTTATCATTTAAATAACAGTAAAGCTCTCTCCAGATATCAACGCCATCAGTACTACTCTGCAAACAAGCGAAAAGAAGCTTTCCCGATAACCTCGCGCAGCATTCGATTTTACCCTCGACCACGAACCAGCGAGTATACGTGCCTACGCATGATGCTCGCGCGCGCGTGTAATGCAGTAGCGCAGCAGACAGCGGCTAAGAGCTTTCGCGGTGTACAGTGGAGTGAATTTGAATTTGAATTTGAATTTATTACACATCGACTAGGGACTCAAGGTCCGTTATAGTCGTAACCAATACATAAAATAAAAATATAAAAGCATCGCAGAAATGGGTCATCGTAAAGCCCTCACAAACTTGCACATTGTGTATAAAAATTATAGTATAACTTAAAACTAAATAACTTAAAACTAGATTAACAGAAAGGTACAAATATATAAATACAGAAATAAAAGCGCATAACAGTAATATACAGATAAAACAATAAGAACGCAATAAGAGCAATACAACAAAAAAAAATATGTACAAAAATAAACAGTTCGCAATCGGATTTTACAAAAGACGAGGGTCAGCTGACGCAATAAACTTCGCAAGTCGCGATTTAAAAGCAGATGCAGGATACTGCTTTTTGTGTAGTTCGCGTATTTCAACGGGGAGTCCATTCCAGAGTTGGACGGCCCCTACACGGAAAGAGTTGGCATAGTACTCGGTTCGAAATGATTTGACCACCAGATCGAGCTCGCTTGCCCTTTTAGAGCCAGGCCCATCAGTTTTCCGAAACTGAAGATGGTCACGCAGGTAGGAAGGAGTATCAGACCTGAGAATGGTAGCAAGGAGATTAAGGGTTTGAAGTTTAAGTCGGCACTTGTACGATGCAATGCCATACTTCTTGTAGGTAGGCGAGATGTGTTGAAAGCGGTTGATTCCTTCTACAAATCGTAAGGCGGCGTTTTTACATCGATCAAGTTTGGTGGCAAGCTCATCAGTCAAGTCGAGAAAAAGTGAAGAGCAACACTCGAGATATGGGAAAACAAGAGCTTTGACGAGCATAAGCTTAGTCGGACGCGGAAGGAAATACGCACCCTTCCTAAGCCGAGCGAGAGCAGCAAAACATTTCTTAGCAGAAATGCTGCATTGCTCTTTCATAGTCAGACAATTATCCAAAGTGATACCCAGCAGTTTGAGCGTAGTGTCGGGAGTTATGCTCTGACCGTCAACTATTATTGGAGGTAGGTTCAACTGCTCAAGTTGGTTACAGAATCCACGCGATCCAAGCCAAATTGCCTTAGTTTTCTTGCCGTTAATACGGAGTCCATTAGCATGTGCCCAGGATACGATGTTAGCTAGTGCATAGTTGACTCGTTCAATAATGCTGGATACGTCACGGAAACTACCATGTGCATAGATGCAAAAATCGTCTGCGTAAAGGTGGTATCTACAGCCACCACAGACGTCGGGCATATCGTCAACAAATAAAGAAAATAGCAGAGGGCCAGGTAGTGATCCTTGCGGAACGCCGGAGGTCCTGAACAGTGGCGAGGATGACTCTCCTGTACTGGATGTAACAACTTGGGTGCGGCCGGAAAGAAATGAGTGAACCCATGCGCACGCCATGTCCGAGAAGCCGAAGGAACGTAGCTTTTCAGCTAACAGCTGAATATTAACCAGATCGAAGGCCTGAGTCTGGTCAATCGAAACGAGGAGGGTGAGTTTACCCTCATTAATGGCGTGGCGGACGTCATCGTTGATAGAAACAAGCGCTGTATGTACACTGTGCCCCTTACGAAATCCAGATTGGAACGGATTGAGTAAGTTTTTACTAGCAATATATTCATTTATTTGATTGAGTGCTACGGCTTCAAATATTTTCGAAACAGGGGAAGTGATACTGATGGGACGGAGATCCCCCGCACAACTAGGGTTACTGATTTTTGGAATCGGTCTGACTGTTGCTCTTTTCCAGCAATCCGGGAAGATACCAGATTGGAGTGAAGTGTCGAAAACATTAGCTAAAACCGGAAGAATCGCATGTAAGCAGTCTTTGAGCATACGTAATTGCATGCCATCCGGGCCGATTGCATTAGAACGAGCTGCACTGATGGCTTTTAAAATTTCGTCAATAGTAACGTGCTTAAAAAAGAAGTAGTCGTCAGGAGATATCCTAGCAGTGGGCCGAAGGTCATGCAGTGGTTCTGGCGAATTATTACCGACGAAGAATCTATTCAGCTCATCAACCGATACCGGAAGCTGCTTGTCAACCTTATCCTTGCCACGTATGCCCAACTCGCCTACTATTTCCCATAGTTCTCTGCAATTACGACTATCCGCAATTTTCTTATTGTAATATGAGATCGAGGCTGAACGAAATTCCGCAGTAACTCGGTTACGGAGTTGTACATAACAATCCTTGTTGCGTCGACATTTGTTAAACTTATACTTGTGCCAGGCCTTGTTTCGCTCATTTCGAAGTGAGAGTAATGCAGGTGTCAGCCAGGGCGAGGACTGTTTCTTGGGAACGAAGGTCCGCATCGGTGCGTGCTTATCATAGAGAGTTAGAATAGTCTCAGTAAGAAGGCGAACCCGCTCATCGAGGTCTTGCTGAAAAGTGATAACAGTCCAGTCTGTCTCACGAAGATCTTGCCAGAGGGCGTAGATGTCGAAATTTTTGAAATTGCGACGCGTAATCGTTTTAGGCCTAATCTCGCAGTTGACGACGATGGGAAGCGAGACGAACAACGCGTCATGCGCAGATATCCATGGCTGGTAGAGTTGCCAGTGCTCAAAGTCGGAACAAGTACTTGGGATGCAGATATAGTCAATAGTCGACCGAGAGTGTTCGAGATGGTGAGTAGGCCCAAAAGGCGCTGGTGTGAGACCAAGAGTGATCAGCGACTGCGCGAGAATGTTGCGGTTCGTAGAATTGGAGTGCCACTCGATGTTGAGATCACCCATTAAAATAAGGTGATCGAACGGAGCATTACAATTGAGAATTGCCTCCTCGACACAGCTCCAAAAGCCTGCTTTAGGAGGGCTATAAACTAAAACACACAGCAACTTGAGACGTTTTACAGAAATATGAGCCAAGATGAACTCCGGGTTTTTGCTATAAATTTCAGGCCGCGCAGAGGAACCTACGATTTTGCACCGAGCTGCGTTGTGTACGTAAAGGGCAACGCCACCGCAGCTCTTACCGAGTCTATCATGCCTGAAGAAAGCGTATCCGGGGATCTGTTCACGCACAGACGAATCCCGGGGTTTAAGGAATGACTCACTTATTCCAAAAAGTAAAGGCTGCACTTGCAAAATTAAAGCCTGGATGTCATGGCGGTGAGCAGGAAGAGAATGCGCGTTGATATGGCCAAAAACTAAATTGCAAGGTCCTGATTGAGAGGGATTATCCGCCATAATTGATACGGTTTGCTTTGCGCTCGATTTTAGTGCGAAGGGACGCGCATTTGGCCTTATCGAACGCTGAATGAGAATCGCTTAGATTACTCAGTTTGCAATTAGCACAGCAGAGCTTTTTTTTGTTTTTGCAGCTACTAGTAAGGTGGGCCTCGGCGCAGTTGCCACAAACAGGATCGTTAGCGCAATCAGATGCCTTGTGGCCGAATTGCAGGCAGTTGAAGCACTGCAGGATGTTGATATGATCGGCGAAACGACAGAGCTGCCACCCAATACACAATCTGTCGTGCTGAAAGATGAGGTCGCGGCACTCTGGGCTCGTCTGAATGACGCAGGATCTAAACTGTTTCTTTCCAGGCGGATAAACGTATACAACCTTAAAGCCTTCAGGGGGAAGGTTAGGTGAATTTTGGCTAGCTAGAAATCTGTCAATGTCTTCTTTTTCGTATTCGACAGGGATGCCATGGATTATGATACGCGGATCCATTTTCTCGTCGCTAGTAGCATTAAGCCCAACATCTTTAAGCTTTTTACAATTTAGAAGAGGTTCGAGAGAGTCACCTTCGACAACGACTGAAGGAGAGTCACGCGAGAGAATGACGCGCTTAACCCTAAGTTGCAGTGCAACAGGATCGACGGCTCCATAAAGCGCAGTTCGAGTAGCTTGCGAGTCAGGAAATTTAGACTTCACGCTATCAGAAGGGGTGACGATGACTCGTTTTCCGTGATTGATAGGAATGGGCTTGCCTTGATCTAACTGGATTTTACGCGCAGCGGTGTTGGCGTTACGAGTAGATCGAGTAACACTTGCGTACGATTGGCGAGATGCCTGCGTAGACGGAAGTGGTGGGTCGCAATTAGAAGAATTGACATCCAGAGCATCACATGAATTATGTAACCGTTTACACGCCGAATCAATAGAGCGCACGCAATGATTTGCAACATTATCCATACCGAGTTTATAAAGGTACGCATTAGAAACGGCACGATACGCATTCCAAAGCGATGTCAAAACTGTGCGCATCTTACTTTTACGTCCTTGCTCCTTCTCTGTACCCAGTAGCTTGAGGAATTCCTCGCAGTTTTCAGAGATGTCCTTGTTGAGGGCGTCGAGAGCTTCAGTCGACAGAAGTACAGATGGGAGATTGAACGGCAAACGGCAATCAGCTGTTGGGTCTTGGTCAGCATCGGGCTCCATGCTATCGGACAAGTGACCGCTTCCCCCACTCAGATTGGCATCCTCGCGGCGCCTTTTCAAAGCTGCCATCGCTTATCATCGGATGTGCGAAAAGTAGTTCGGTTTAACAACCAAAGATGTCACTGGTGTCGAAGACGCCAAAAAGTGCTGATGGTCGGATGATTCGCAACGAATTGAGGTTAGGAAAGTCAATTCGGAAAACACCAAAAAATCACTTGACACCCACAAAGATCAATGCTGATTAATATACTCGCATGAAGAGGCAACAATGAAGCACATCCCTCATGCACGAGAAAATCCGTGGGCACAAAACAGCGGAAACAAGCGTATAGTGAAATACAGAGCACAATCAAGGCGACTAGTTTCTCCCTCCAGAGAGAGAGAGAGGATGAGAGAGGAGAGAGAGAGAGAGAGAGAGAGAGAGAGAGAGAGAGAGAGAGAGAGAG